>JAZHYW010004843.1:0-70315 GCA_037355805.1 Ixodes ricinus
ATTGTATATTCCACCGTTTGTAACGAATTCAACATAAAAAAAGCTTTTTTTAAATATTTTGTTTGAAAATGAACGAGGCCGATTAATCGATTAATTAATCGATTAAAGGGTGGCGGTTAATCGGGTTAAACGTTTTAATCGACGCCCAGCCCTAAAAAAAACAAAAAAAAACACATTTTTAATTGTTGTTGTTCTCGCGTCGTGTTCTTTTCCCACCCTTCTTTTACCCACAATACATTCCGTTAGAGGTATACGCACTGGTCTTGAGTTTTAAGCCTCTAAATATACTTAAACATTCTGTTCTGTTATCAACATGAATTTCGCATTAAAAATATAAAATTTCGCATTTAAAAATCTAGGTTTCCAATAGGAAGTGCCTTTTACTCTAATGTTTTACAATGTTATATTTTGATATTTCTAACGTAGTATAGATTATGTAGCGCATAGGGTTTAGGCTTGAGGCCTCTCCAATTATGGCACCGGCGGAAATTGTCTGACAACCCGCTTTCGGCAGTTGCGATTTTATAGTGTTGAGACGTTTAGAATTGCAAGCTTAATATTATGCGCCTAACGACCTCAATATCTTTTATATGATTATTTATTAAACGTCCCTTAGATTAATTTAATAAAGAATAAAATATACAGCTATGACCCATAAACCCACCATGAGCATTTGCTCTTTTTTTAGCATATTTAGAGGCTTAAAACTCAGAACTAGTGCATATACCTCTAACGGAATGTATGCTGGCTAAAAGAAAAACGTAAAAAAAAACGCAACCCGAAAAAAAAATTTTTTGTACAGTGTGTTTAAATTGAACGAAGGCAGCAACATTGCAAATGGAAGATTTCAAGGGGGAAGGGGGCCGCCCCCCCCCCCCCCCCCCCCCCGAAACAAAATCCTGGCTACGTGCCTGCTTCCACCATATCTGTTTCTGCGCCAAAATGACCGATTAAAGCCCAAATGGAAGTCATGTGCAGTTCCTCGAGTGGCCGCTGCGTTAGAAATGACGGCGTTGTGATTAGCTCGGTTCTCGAGTACGGACCGGTGCCACTTTTTCAGAGCAATCTCTATGGGAGTTTCCCAACTGAGTGGTTCTGGTAACGTTGGTATTGCATAAATGCTTGAAAGAAACAAAATTGAGGTTCAGCTTTCAGCCAAGGTTGAGGATTTTAGTCTATAAAGGTAGCTTTTTTTTCCAGTTCTTTACATTTTGAGGGGTACTGTCGCATTTTTTTTTTGCTATGTATTATTTTTATGTTTATTTCCTGTTTGTTTTACTTCGGATATTATTTGCATAAGCATTTTGGAGACTGTCCTCGCGCCTGTGGATATTGTAATCATTGATTCGGGAGCCCTAATTCGGTTCTTATATATTTTTAGAGCCATTGTAATTTCAACTATAAGCAAATAATTTAAAAAAAAATGAAGCGTGTGTATGTGAATGTGGTCGTATTAGCGCGTGTGGATTGTAGTTTTATATTAACCCTATTAAAATATTCAGATATGGCGAATTGTCACATTTTTATTTGCCTGGGTAAAAAAAGTGTGTCAACCAATTTTATTTTAGCGATCTGGTGTCTTCGAGTATATGAACTACGTTATTATTATTTATTGAAAATATAAGAACGTAGGATTGCATTATCCCATATTGTCAAGTTCTATGATTAATTTACCAAAATTCACAAAATAAATGTACAATTCGTGACATTTATTCGGCGATGCTTAAGCCTCCTCAAACATTGGGGCAAGGAATGAACAAATGTGTTTCATTCTTAACATGTCATTTGAAGTTATATGGACCAAGATGGTCACTCCCAGAAATAAGTAATTGTAAAGTAATTGCATTACGTTTTGAAGTAATTTGTAATTGTAATGAATTATTGTTCATGTAGTAGTAGTTGTATTAAAGGGGCACTGACACCCCAAAGGTCCTATATTTTTTTATTGTCTAAAACGATGCAAGTTGTAGTCATAAACACAAAAAAAAACCTCATCGCAAAAAAAAAAAATTTTTCCGCGCGCGCGCGCGCTTTTTTATTTTTGGTTTTTGATTCTCCGGCCTCTCGCCTCCTCCCTTCTTTTGATCGGTGACGTCAAAAATCAGGAAATTTAGAAGCTTTGTAGGCGACATTTCTTTAACGTTTAATAACGGCGATCGTAAAACATGTTTTTTAACGCAATTGCGAACGCACTACGGCCCCTCTTTTTGAAATACCGAAAATCAGAGTTCGGTGTGAAGTCGCTTCCTGGATTTGTATCCTCCTTCAGGAAAACTTGGCGGCGCTCGAGCAGATCGGCGAGTCGGGGAAGAAACCGGTTTTTTCCCGCGCCGGCTCCCTTCTCCTCGCCTCGGGTCGCTGTAGCAACGGCACTTTCCTTCATAGCGCGGAGCGGAGGTCCGAAAGAAAGTCGAGTCGCAGGAGACCGCAAAAGTTGACTTCCTGCACTGGCGCGGATCGCGCGGGAACTTCAAATTTGGCATTTGGAAATTGTTTTTTTAATTCACAAATACTGAATTCCCAAGTTTCGAATTTTGAGGGTGATGTCCCGGCATCGTTTTTAATCGTTTCGGATAATAAAAAAAATGATTTTGATGTGTCAGTGCCCCTTTAAGGTTAAACTACTTTTGGAGCAAAATAATTGTAATTGTAATTAAATTACATATTGCAAGAAATTTACCATGTATGGTCTGCTTCAATTTGCCGCGGCCCACTAGCGCCAGTTGAACCTCTAGCGTACATTATAATTATGGTTTGCACTTGAAGGTCGCGTCACTTGCAGCAGAAGTTGGCCGGTAGGGCACTGCTTCCGGGGGCGCTAGATTGACAATGGGATAACCATAAAAAGACAATACCCGAATTTCGTATTGACACCTGCCAATAAAAAGACGCTAAAGGGTTCTTCCGCCATTTGATTGGCATTTTAGTGCCTACCGCGTCAGTGCCATATGTTAATAAAGGGGCAAGAAAGAGTCAATAAAATTCAAGCGAGACCAATAGAATGGCAATATGGGCAATACAAAGTAAATAAGATGTTTATGAAATGGCAGTCGCCATTTTTATAGGGGGTTGCGGGCGCGTTCCCAATCCATGCTCAAAGCGACGGCACGTGCTCCCGCTAGCAACGCAGTCCTCCTACGAACCTCTTTACACTCAGGGAGAGGTGCAGTCTATCGGTTGCCTGCTCTCAGCTCTTGCTGCAATAAATGGGTAAACAAAAAAATGTTTTGCAGTGCATGCCGATGTCTCAAAATATTCGAAACTACATTGGCATTTTTTTTTTAATGTTCGATGTTAAGCGGAATTGGAGAAAGCCGATTCCGCTTTACACCCGAGCAATTCCAACTCTGCTCGCGTTATTATATTTGCTGATCAATACGTCTTCACGCGCTTTTGAGTTCCAATGAATGCGCACAAACGCTAGTTTCTTCAAGTTAGAAAGCAAAACTGTCTTCATATCTAAAATAATAATAAAAAAAAACTCTAGTCCGCCGAATGCAATAGCAAACAAATACGACCCGGCACGCAGGCGCACGCGCCTTGTGGGCCTCGCCCAGACATGGCGGCGGGGGCCGTAGCGCGGAAGGAGGGCAAGGAGGATAGCTTTCGATGGAAAGGAGTCAAACGTGGGGAGAAGAGGAATTAAACTAAGTACGATAACAGCTCCACCCTTTAGCGACGAGTTGAAACGTGAAAGTTGCTTCATATGGCTATCTGCTAGTCACTGAATGTTCCCAGAGTCCGAAACTCCCAGGCTCGAGGTGCCAGGATGGCGGCTCACTCTTTTTTCTTTACTGTGCATACAGTTGCCTAGAGAGGGGTAGTTGGTCCACTCGGCCACGAAACCGTTCTTGGCGAGGGAACCCGCAAACATGGAAAAAAAAAAAAAAAACAGAGGATAGCGGCAGCGCTGTAGTCGACTTTCGCTTAACAATAGACAGTTTTAGTAGAGCGTTGCTGGCTCTTACGTAGGCAATACGCAATAATATAGCGCGCGCTAAAAAGGACCTGCTCGGACCGAATTCAGTTGTGTGTTACGTTTCCGAGTGAACACATCGCATGATCTCGGTTAAATTCGCACGAGCCGTAGTATTCCGCGTGCTTATAAAACCACCATGCTCCTCACAAAAAAAAAAAATTATTTCAAATTAAACCAAGCCGCAGGTGTCTCGTCAAGCGAGCTTTTCTGCAGGGTACAGAGGCTACGAGTACGAGTGCGTAGCCAAATTCGATCACGGAGACTCCGTCAATCGTCCCGTGGAACCGGCACCCTTCATCAATGCCATCGCGGAATGAAATCCATGACGTACTGATGTCCGGTGCATAGCGACCACTTCGGCAATTCCTTGAAGTTCGTCCGTCGGCGATGAACTGTGCTAATAGGCTTCGCGTTGAGCAGATCGCAGCGTTGACGCACATTACGAGCGGTGAACATTTTCACTGTGCACTCCTTCAGCTGCACGGCGATCTGATTTGTCCGCGGGAGGTCCCGGAATGAATTGCCGAGCTCAACACCACACAATTTCACGTAACACTGTATTTCCCGAATACCCTGTCGCCCTTGCTGCGCCAGCCGAGGTAACCGCCATCTTGAAACTGGTGCTCTCGTTGGGCCCAAGATCTCTCGAGAGCTTCCCGCAAAGCCCGCTAACCCTCAACACAAGATCCCCAGCGTTGCGTGCGTACGCAATACGCTAGTTCTTCTATTGCGTTCTGCGCATGCGCGCTCACGACCCGCAATTTCCTTGCGTACGCAAAGCTCTAGAGAACAATCCACTAAAACTCTCTAATATCGCTGGCCGTGAACTGCCAGCATGTTGCGGTCGCTCCGAGGTCGCGGCCTTTCATTTAATGTAAGGAACATCCGCTTTCTGACGGTGCGAACATGTTGCGCATACACTACTATGAAACCCGAGATGAGAAATTAAATCAAAAACGGTCAAGGGAAACGCAGCTGGGGGTTTATTGACCACAAAGCGTGAGTGGATTCGCATTCCGGCCAAAGGTAGAAAGAAAAAAACACGTCCCAAAGCCCAGAGTGTTTACAGGCGGTAGTCCGGCTGGTTAATCCTCTCTAAGGTTCACCACGACACTTAGACGGAAAATGGGCACGCAAATGCCCAAAAAGGAAACATCCCCACGTACAAGAGCTATTCCTACTTTTGACTGAACCCCCGTATTTTCTTCTTATTACAATCCGCTTAACATCAAACCGGATGTCAGGGCAATGAAGAGAAATAAATAAACTTAAAATAAACTATACCAACGAGTATGTCTCCAGTAAAGCGGGACGTACACACTAATAACACGGTTCAATATGTTTGGTAAGGCACTTTCGCCACGCAAATGATTCTTTAGACAGATTGACTGATCTCACTGTGGGGAATTCGTCTTTCTATATTGAAGGTCCCATGAAAGGAATTTTGGGCTAGGATAAATCAATTTAGATTGGGATTTTCATAATAGCACATCGTTCAGTGGGCCAAAAGAAAAAAAGGTAGAAAGTCAAAAGCCTGACTTTCGGTACGAAAATTTGAAAACACAGCCGACTATTTCGTACCTCCTTCCCTTGAAAGCTCTTTTCGCCTTTTCACTGTGATACATCCGCGGTCCCCGCAGCGCGCGTCACCGGCTCCAAACGCACGTCACACGACACCGGACCTCACTTCATCCCTTCACCCCTAAGCTGACATTATGGTGGAAGCTACGCGCTTGCCGGACCAATCAGCCGCCTCCCTTTTATCACCTGACCTCATTCTCTGCGCGTGGGTATGCGCGAGAGAGCATGATCCCGTGGCAAAAGTGTGGCTGGCCCAAGGAGCACGTAGTTTCCACAGCACTGTCAGCTTCGGGGTGAACGGGGTGGGGAAAGCAACTTTTGTCTGAATTTCGAGCGACGGGCTAATCTTCTAGGGGAGAATGAATGTGTCCGGATTGCACAAACGAGAGTCCGAGCAAGAGGGGACTCCCCCTTTCCGCCTTCTTGAACTGTTTAGTAGAATGCGCGTTTAATGAGGTGAGGAGGAAAGCTAAACAGGAAAAAGTTGGAAAAACGTATCACGTCGGTGTCATATCGTTGGAAGGGGAACGGAAGGACAAGTCCTTGACCGCGCTCCAGACCGACTAATCTGGTTATTGTTAGCGATCCCGAAGGATGCAAAAACTACCTTTAACAAAAAAGCACTAACTCCTGTCTCAAAATGATAAAAAAAGTATATATATACATATTCTGGTAACAAAACGGATATCCTGTGCTATTTTGGGCAACGATGAAATAACTTCCACTTGGAAAAGGATACAGTTTATGAACAGCGATCAAGGATTGCGCTCGTCTTAGGGAAAGCATGCAAGGAAAACTTGATTTATGCTTAGCGCCCACTCAGAGCTCGTCAAAGTATCTGTCTGCCATTCGTAGGCAATGCACTAAAACATACTTGCATTCATTGTCTGAGGTTTACATAGCAATCAAACGAGCGATTATAATGTCAGCTGGCTACAGTTTGAAGTTCAATTACAAAAGCCCCCAAAGTGTTTCAAAGTTAAACAGTGTGCTTCCGTGCTTCTCTGGTTTCTCGTGTAAATAAAAAATAAAAAAAACTTTGCTCCAAATTTTTTTTTGAGTGCTGCTTTTAAAACGGACTTCCGGATGAGATAGATAAAACCGTTTTACTTCGTACATAAACAAGGATGTAACAAAAAATGTAAGGTTCCGTCACTGGGCTGCGTTCCTGAGTTGTTTACGAGATTCGGTGTGGTCCCGACATGTTCATGTGTTATGACCGCTTCACGGAACAAAACGGGAATGTTAAAATTAGACTCGTGGAAATGGAGCGTGCTGGTTAAGTTACGGTGTTTGAGGAGAATAACATAAAGGACGAAAACAGGACGACACGTTTCTCCAACTGGCAGCATACATTTATTTTGACATCCGTCACCAAACGCCGCAGTCTCCGCGCGGAGTTGGAAGGGTTTCGCGACTCCAACTAACTATAGGGGGCGCCACTCGCTTTCCAAAATGGCGGTTATAGTGAGGGTCGGAGGTGCGTGCCGCTGCTGAGCCTGTCTAGTGTGCTGGCTTCACTGAGTGACACAAATTATGTCTGGTAATACGAGGAAGCTAGGGTGTTATGAGAGCAGGTCGCTTCTTTATCCTGAAAACAAAAACGGTGTTGAGCGTAATACTTACTCCAGGAAGCACGTTTTAATTCTGGAGCGAAACCGAAACTAACCTCTATTTTGGATTTAATTTGACGATATAGGTCTTAATTTCAAATTATTTTATAGCTGAAGATGTGTCTCACATCGTAATGATTTAGTTAATTAAGTTGTTCGCGGAAACTTTTTTTTTTCTTGACATACGTGTTCGATTCAGGCACTTCAACTTATACTGGAGACTGGAGAACAGGGCCTTTCATGCATTTTAGAGGTAACATAAAATATTGTAGTTGTTGAAAAAATCAGTGCTGATATTTGTGCGTTCTCGCTGCCATTTCTCGCTCAGATAGTTGTGTTCTTAAAGAATGAACTGCGGGCCTTTTAATTGGTTTGAGGTATTTAGATGATAAATTTTTACTTTTCCACAAAAGGTATAAATTAATAACCGCTGTTCTCACTACAACAACCCAAAGACGGAATCTGAGTCAGTCAGCTGAAGAGTGTGTGTTTTTTTTTTATAGCGACGCGTGACGCATAGGACTTTATATTGCATCCAGTGTTTGACTGTTTGTCTATCTTGATAATAATGTCAGAGTGTTTCATATGCTAAAAAAATGATACCTTTCAGGAAAGACTATTATGGTTAAATGACGTATTTTTGTGATTGTAGCGTTAAGGGGGCATAAATTGCCGTGATCTGTATTATTAATAATATTATCAAATTTAGATAATTTAATATGCAATGTTTTAATATTTAATATAATTTTTTGCTTCTTATCTAATTTCAAACGGGCGAACAAGTATGACAATCAAGTGTGCTAATTGTCATCACTGGTGCCAACTGCAGCATTTTTAATGACCAAGTTACAAAACAATAGTCTAAAATCAATCAAAACATTCTCGATAATGTGAAAAATTCCTGTAAAATTGCATTAATTGTGGGTAAAGCGCATTTTGCTTTGAATGTCGCGACTTTTGACACTCGGCAAGAGGTACAAAGTCGCGGTCAATATCCTCCCAGCCCTAATACCCTAAAATAAAAAATGTATATATATATATATTTTTTTTTAATTATCAAATTTTTTATAGCATTTAGTTACTTTCATTTTTATGCTCCGTCGTTTTGCCAATCTCAGCCTTTCCAGTTCGAAGGAACGCCTACCTGCTTGCACGTCTGCTCACTGCAGCACATTGCGTTGTCGTTGCAAGCCGGTGAAACAGTGAAACAGTTGTGAGTTTTAGTATTTGGTATACGAGCAAACGCAAGCGCTGTGTGTTTGCGTTAGCTCTGCGTGTTCTACACTGCGCGTGCGCAAAGCCCACAATTTTGGTCTTGGATTGGCGCATGGCGATGAGGCGCACGCACAACGTGGGGCACGCAACTCTAACGCAAACGCACAGCACTTGCGTTTGCTTCTATGCGCAATACTAAAGCTCTCTATACTCTGTTTCAGCTTGTGTTGTACCGCAGGAAAGGCTACAAGCGCGAGCTCCTTGCTCTAAAGCACATCTCGGCGGAACACGCTCTCGTGCACCAAGGACATCTGCCAACGCTATGTGCTCGCGCTTCTAGCCTTCGCTGCGGCACAAGATAAGGTGAAACGAAGTATAGTAAAGTACAATCTCATACCGGCTGCAGCACTACGCTGGGACAGTAAAGAGTGTTGTTTGCGTTCGGAAATGACAATAGACCGATCTCACCAGGAGTTGCGCGACGCCACCGCTGCCGCGGTGCATTCTGGTACCTGTAGTTCTCCCCAGTTTTCCGGCCGCGTCAATGCGCATTGTACGCCCGGCGTTTGGAAATTTTCGGGTTAGCACGAGACTTTCAAGCCGGGTGTTTACTCATGGTTTTCAATGGGTGGCTTCACCTGTTGTATGCCACGGAGCTATAATAACAGCACCAGGCAAAAAGGCCTCGGATATTATGTCTTCCCGAAAGAAAGAAGCATGGCAAAGAAAGGTAAACAGAGCCGGACAGAGCGGCAGGAAAAATAGCGTTTTACGATTTGTTTCGCGATTTGCTTCATAATTTATATCCACCCTATGTGCACGCTCAGCTAAAATGTGTAAGATTACAGGGCACGAGACATAGAGCGTGCCGAAGTGTTCCGTACGCTGGAATCTCTCTGAGCATTCGCTCCGTAGCGGTCTATCCGTTGGTCTATCTCAAATAGGACCTCCGCACTGCTTTGCGGAGGCCGTTTTTAATACACTTTTTGCTCGATGTATTTTGGTGGTTATAACTGTTATTGCGACGACATGTTTCAAGCACAACTGTGCTTCAAAAGATCAGGACAATCACTAAAAGAAGAGCAGCGATTCCCGATATGCATCACTTGAAATAAAACAACTTTTTTCTGAAGCAGTCTTCGTATTTTTTTTTCTTCATACAAACGTGAAAACACCGCATAATGCAATTTAGAAGTGCAACACTTACCGCCAAAAATGTAACAAACGAACCTCATCCATTTTGTGGTGGTCTATTAGGCTGACGTTACTGATCCATTCTGCATTAACACCAATCGAGACCGCAGAAAAAAGCTTCCCCGTCGGGCGACTGTTAGCGTTCGGAGCTTGCGCAAACAAAATAAAACTGAATAGAAACTGTACACGAAAAATCATCTCCACCCCAAGCTTTCAGGTATCTGGCATGGTTGCTTCTTTTTGACAGATGCCAATTGTTACGGCGCGTCAGGCATGGCCTTTCTGTAGATCATTTCTTCTTTGTGTGCAGGCTTCTCCCGCAGTTCATCTGTACCCTGTCGCACAGGCTGTCAACCAGAATGAAACAACTTTTAGAAAACTATCGCTCACCGAGAAAGTCTATTTAGCTCCTCTTACTTCATTGTTGATTAAACGTTATGCACAAGACTGAGCACTACCAAGCTCAGTTTTTCACCAACACATTTGATGCTGTTCCGCGGTGCTACACCGAGCCGATGGTCCCTCGAATTTTCTTGTTCTTTGCCATTGCACTAGATGTTCACTTGTTTCCAAGTTAATTGAGACGTCCGAGCAGCCGGAATGCTCGAGTAGTGGCGTCGTTGTTTTTTCCCGCGGCCGCAGTGGGACCACCGCGTGAACGGCAGTGGGCTCACGCGTTCACGAAGGCGAAGAAGCAGACAACGACGAAGCAGACGACAAAGCGATTCTAAAGCGATAAGACGACTGAAACTGCTTTTCTGCGCTTGCTGACAAACTAAGGCATCACAAACAACGCAATCTTATGAAGTACAGACATGCAGGAGAATCAAGCTGATACCGGGGCGTCCCAAACGATAATCTACGATGATGTACGCGCAGCCCTATGTAGCCGGGAAGCCGGAAAGGGATGACTACAAGTAGCATGGCGGCGGCACCACTTCCGGAATGCGCGCGCCTGCGCAGTTCGCTTGGTGACATCGGTCTATTGCGCATGCATCTAGCCATAATTGATGGCGTAAGTAAGTTTTCGCCAGTATCTGCCGTGAAGAAGGTTTGTTTTTTATACAGATCCCAAGGCATTGACGGTGATTTTTGGACCGAGTAGAAAGGAATCCCTGTGACGGCTGCCAAAAGTCTTGATACTTGGCCTTGATACTACAAGCGTACTTGTAGCACATTAATTGATGCTCCAACAGCGCAGTATGTAAACGCAGAATGGCTTGTCACGAGCAGACTTGTGCTCGTTACTTGAAAAATGTAATGGATTACAATTACAAATTACCGAGCCTCAAATGTAATGGATTACCGTTACAAATTACTTTCGCTGAAAAGTAACGGATTACTTTACTCGTTACGTTACAAATTACTTTCACGTTACTTTTTCCGTACACTTATCCAGAAAACAATAGAAACAATTTTGATATTTTTCAAAAATGTTCTGCAACACTACTTTTCATTTCTCATACGCCCGTATTATGGTAGTCCTTGTAAAAATAAAATATTGTATTTAAGAGAAAGAGTGTAGGTGCACTCCGTTCACCTGTAAGCTGACAAGGCACCGAAAGCTGCAACCACACCCGCCATCCCGCTAGCTTACGGCCTCCGGAAATGATCCCTGGAATTGTGCAGACAAAGCTAGCGGTGCGCATGCTCAGTAGCAGCGTCTACCTCCGCTACGAGATTCGGAGCTAAAGAAGCGATCTACGAAAGCTCCCTTTTGACTCGGGTGTTTCGCCTGTTATTCACAAGAAAAGAAAAACTTGGTTCTAACGTTACAATGTATAGCCAATGCAGAATGCAGGTGTCCCAGCTTACCTTGATGTGTTTCCGTAGATTAGAGTTTGTTGTTCTTGCTGATGACAATGTGTGTTTTTTTGGCAAGCAAAGTATGCACTGAAACTCTAAGTTTCCGTTCTGCTTAATAAACAAAATTTTGAACAGAGAATTTTGTAGACAAGACAGTTGGACCTCACTGTGGCAAATGGCTGCCTTGTTTGGGGCATGCGCACAGTGAGGGGATTCCTTACGAGGTTTCGACAAAGTCTTCTGGATTCAATACGCGGAAGGACACTGGCACAATCCAAAATGAAGATGTTTGCCGGTTCCTACGCGATGGCGGCCAAACATGAACAAAGACATTGAAGCGAAAAGTCACACCTGCGAAGCGTGTGCTTCAGTCTCTGACAGGAACGAAGACGATTCCCTTACACCATTGGGAAGTACCAAAACGACCCGGGTTCCAAATCCATACCGATTTCGCAGAATACCAGAACACCATGTACTTGGTGGTGATGGACGATGTTACAGCAAGTGGCCTGAACGAAAGTGCGTATTGTCCCTTCATACAGCACCGTGGTAAAGTTTCATGTTCAAAGCCACACTAGCTACAGACCGGGAATACCAGTTCATTCCACCGTGACGTCATGTGATCATTGTTAACTGGGGCATCCTTATTGGGCAGGGGCGTGGTGATGTTTTGATGCGATTTGAGGGTGACATCGAATTTATTTAGAGGTCGAAGTCTTTTCGCATCCGTCTGTCAGACATTCAGGATGTCGGGGAGAGGACCGCGGTCAGTCCTTGATGGAACGTTTCCTATGCTGAGCCCATTTAGGCAACTCCTCGCCGTCCGAGACCACTACCTTCAAGGCAAAGATGCCAAGCCTACGGGAAAGTAATTTCGGGATCAAAAACTTCCGCCTAAAACTTCAAGCTTCACCTCGAAGTTGGCGTCTCAAACAAATTTGAAAAAATGTATTGCAGTGCTAGTCATGCCTCGTTAATATGGACCCCGTTAATATGGGCACCCCGCTATATGGACGCCAGTTTCGGGGACAAACTGGGAAAATACATGCATTTTCGTCTCGTTAATATGGACAACCCGCATTATGGACGATTTTTTGGGGGACCGGAGGCGTCCATATTAACGAGACATCACTGTATCAGTATTTCTGTGTTGCTGTGTTCTGCCCTCCCTAAAGTGTATTCCTGTATTTTGTATTTCCGAACACATTTTTGCCCCTCTGTTAAAATGTATTTCCGATACGTATCCGCGATACATTTTTACGGGTGTATCAGTATTTTTAGCTTCTATTTTAATGTATCCCAGTATCTGTATTTCCAAATACATTTTTGAGAATATTTCTGCCCAACCCCGGCCTGAAGTCACTTTAATGCCATCGACCAGATCTGAGTGTAAGGCTGGAAACATTCAAGGCAGTGTTTCTTTTTACGGACCGCCAGAGCAGGTAGTCGGCGATAATGGACCACAGTATACTAGTGCCATTTTAAATAATTTTTCTAGAAGAACAAGAATTCGACACGTCTTAACACCACCGCATTACCACCCCGCCAGTCAAACGGGTTTAGCCGAACATTTTGTGAGGACACTACAGAAGTGTACCTTGCGGAAATTTAAGAAGGGGAGGAAAAGAAAGAACTGAGACAGTTCCTCCTCAAGTGTATGGTGACCCCACACTCTTCGATGGGACAACCCCCATGTGAGATGCTTCAAGCAAAGCGACACTATACAGAACGACGAAGGATTTTATCATGAGTCATACCAGTCGACCGAAGGTTCTCGTGGACAGGCTCGCCCAAAGAGAAACTACGACGAGAGGTCGCGACCGGACGTATCAGATGAGTCAAAGTCTGGATGCAGGATAGGTTGGAGAAAAACCACTAGATCAAAGGTATCATCGTCAGCCAAGAAGGACGGGTTATGTTTGAAGTAGTGACTGAAGATCACAAGCCACACCGGGTACGCTATCAATTCAAGAAACGGATCTGCGAATAGGATTGGACCGTATTGTATACGTCCCAACACCGGTGGACAACTTATGCGCAGTTAATCCGCAACAAGTACAGAAGCAGATGCATCGGTCACGGCTCTGGAACAATCAGCTCAGGCGGTCCGAGTCCACTGCGGTTCGTTGGTATCCGACCAGACTGCGCAAAGCACCTGATGCTTTCACATTCGCCTGAGGGGAGGAACGTAGTTAGCGTAGAATTCGAAAAAGTGAGTTCTTAGTATTGCGTATACGAGAAAACTTAAAGCGCTGTGCGTTTGCGTTAACGCTGCGTTCCCCACGCCGCGCATGCGCGAAGTCGCCATGCGCCAATCCAAGGCCGCAGTTAGGGCTCCGCGCACGCGCAGCGTGGAACACGCAACGCTAACGCAAACGCACTGGGCTTGCGTCCGCTCGTATACCGCAATCCTAAAACTCACTAAAGACTCGAGACATAGGAGCGTGCTGGTGTAACGTGAATAAAGAGATTCTGATCCTGGCGCATAAGAAGAACAGTCTTCGCAGTGCGGTTCTCGAGCCGAAAGTGACTTTATCCTTCCACACGGGTCCGTGTCCACTCCGCTACGCTTGCCATGGGGGTACCAGCCCGGTGGTTCAGACATGGGGTCCGCAAAGAGAAAAAAAAGGCAGAAGAAAATAGACAAACAGAAAGACACACGGAAGAAACGACGCAGCCGCAAACCAACGTCTGAACCAGCGAAAAAATGAATAATAAAGTAAAAGTAAAAAGATTGACTCAGTAGCGAGACCGCCCTCAAAGTGCTGGCATTTATCGCGCGCAAAGTAAGTTAGCCATCGAACTGAATGTGTACATTTTACTCTTGGAAAGGAGTTTAATTTTTATTAAACTCTATAACGTTATTTTTTTCCTTGCATGTGTGAGAAGTGGCATTTATTCTGTCATGTTTCTTTGTGTCAACTAACTGTTCGCGTATAATGATTGCGGTAAAGACCTAAGATCTTATATGCACAATCGTCTCCATGCAGCACATTGACATCGTGGTAGTGAATATATTGTGATAGGTTTCCTGCTGTCTTTTATTTTTATAGTTGGCGATGGTGTCGGCAGGATTAACCAGAAGTCTATTCTACAAGAGAGGAATGGGGAAAACATTACTGACAAGCAGTGATGTCAACTAGCAGAAGTAAGACGTATTGATTGATCGGAACACTAGAATGGAACCGTGGCTATTTTTCGCTTTATTTTAATGTTTTAGTTTAAAAAAAAACAGTGCAAATAGTGATTAATGTTTTGCATGCCTTGCATAGTCTGTGACATCGGAATGTTTTCTTAGCTAAAAATACGAAATGCCACCTTAAAGGTAAGAGAAACGTTTGTCACGGGAAGAACATACGTTTTTTATTCATTAAATGGTAATATAATCATTAAAATGAAAGCAAAAAACAAAAAACTGTCGCGATGCATTTTTGTTGGTTCCCTCATACGGGGATAGGCAAAGCCAATGCATTCTGATGAGTTCGTTGCTAGTGGAGACTCCAGGCTCGTTAAGGGCGCTGTGATCAATTTTCGCCCGCCCGCCACGGGAATTTCCAATATTGGTCTCCAAGATATTTGATGTAAAGCTGTATTAAATGGTGCAGAGTATTAGGCATCACTGAAATTTAGTACCAAAATCCTATTAGCATGTCTGAGGGTAAACGCGCACACAGTATAGATTGAATGGTTTGGTTAATCGTAGTAAGAATATCATTCCGGCATTTTAAGGAATTACCTATGCAATGGCAGTCTTATGCGGAGTTTCCCAACTCAAAAATAGGAATAAAAAAACAACATGTCAATCGCTGTTTTCACGCTCTCTTACATCCTTAGCACGTGTTAGAACTGCAGGTGTCATTCCACGAAGAAACTTACGTAATAATACCTAGAATTCGTTTTTTCTTAATGCCCACGCGGTATAAAAAAACAAAAAACAGCGATTTTATTATACACTAGTTCGGTCCTTTACACTCCAAAGCAAGGCTCAGCATCAGATACAGCTTGCTTTCTTTTAACTCACAGCGCCGCAGATACAACGCAAAAGAGCCGTCACGAACCAGCTGAAGTCCAGGACGCAGCCGAACCCGACGAGTTGCCAGTTACACAGCGTTAAAGGGGTGCCGTCATGGCGCTCGTCATGTTTCTGCTCGTGTTCTATCATCGCTGAACCAATCATACCCAGAAAAGGTCCAGTGACATGCGCTTTCGAAGCTGTTTGATTGATCCCATCAGTTCGTAGCGTGGGTGCGTCTGAAACGAAGTACAGATATAACAAAATTATTCTTTCGCAAAAAAAAAAAAGAAATGATGGCGATTGGTTTGAGTTACGTCCGTACTAGTGCATCATAAAGCGCGTCGCTGCCTTGGAATCGGGCTAATAATAAATAAAGTGCATCCAGACTCTAACGTAAACATTCGAAAAAATTCGGCAGAGTCACTTAGGAGTGCTGACGTGTGGGAATGCGAAAGCAATATGGTCTCTTTCGTGAAATTTTTTCGACGCACTAGGTCCACCTCTAGTCAGCCAGTACCGTGGAGCCGCCGTGGCGTCGGGAAAGCGTTCTCGTCTCGCACCCCGGAAGCCCGGGTTCGATTCCCACACAGACCGAAATATACCAAATTTTCTTTTCAAAGTCCATTAATTTACTTTGTTTACTTTGTTTGCCGGAAATTCCTCAGATATTTGACGTCAATCCGAGCATTCTTGACGTGTTTTTACTCTTAGCGCCGTCGGCCATTTTTGGTACCATCGCTCTGTCACGCCAGCGACACCGCCGGAGTTTCGCGTAATGGGGACATATAATGCTTTCGCATTAATAACATACTCGACAAAAATGTCCATGAGATAATACACGCTACTCCAGTGATATTGAACCTCCAGTCCGAATTTAGTAAAACTTCATTGTCGCATATTGCCCAGCTCCACCACTTTCCACCACTTTGTGGCTCTGACAAAAAGATGCCGAGTCAATGAGCGTGTGGGCGAACGCGCGACGTCTCGATACTATACAAGCAAGCTATAGTTCGTTTCAGGTTACAGAACAAGTGAAGCGGTTTCGTATTTGAAAAAAAAAACGCTTTAATCGTTTTCATTTGGTCTCCCGATTCACAAATATCCAAATAATATTTCAGATTGATGCGCCAAGCAGCTACAACAGCACATTCGCAACAGCGCCGAAGCCCCCGCTTCCCGGTAAATTCGGTAGGAACAGGGAATCGTGACGTATTCATAAGAAATTTTAACATTTCCACGGCTTCCGCAAGCCTCGCAGGAGCAGTCAAATGCGCTGCGCACGTTCCCTGAAAAGCGGCACGCGCAAGGCAGTTGAAACAACAACACCTAGGAGACAAGGCCGTAGTGCTGACATCCTGAGCGTCGCCAGCGAAGGCCAACGCTGGACACAGATTGGAAACGAGTGCTGCCTCAGCGCATGTGCAATTCGAGTCAAGTTTGAGCAGAACGCTGACACAATCGTCGAGTCCAACCTGTGCGTGGGCCTTCGCTGCTGACGACGTCTCATTCAGCACTTTTATCTAGGAGGTTGGGTTGAAACCTCTGGGTATGACGTCACAGCCGGCGGTTGTCTGGATGTGACGTCATGCAGCATCTATCCATACGTTCGGGACAGATGATATTGACATGCCAACCCACAGGACAGAAATACGCTAGAATTCCCATCCAACTCGTTTCTTTCCAAGAACCTCTCAGCTTCCCTTTAGGTCCATGACGCGCCAAAGCTACGATCTAAGGGAACCAATAAAGCAGCGTCAAGAGCACAAGTCACTAAGCCTTTCCTAATTATGATTGGTTCAGCGATGATAGAACGCGTACAGAAACACGACGAACACTATGATGGTGCCCTTTTGACTTTGTCTGATTGGTAGTCCTATGAGCTGGTAGAATCGGCTGCGTCTGAAATTAAAACGAAGAATACCGTGCATGTTTAGAACCCGTTCCACAGTCCAGTGGACCAAAATAGCGGTGCGCAGAAAGTGATTATCGAGGTGGTCTATGTATTTGAACGTTAGAAATTCTAGAAAAAGTAACAAAAGCTAACAAAATTTTATTCTTTTCGAGGAAAGAACAGTCGACGAAAAGTGTACGCTCTATAAAAATAAGCTAACCCACCTAATTGAGCATTTCATTCCACTGACCCGTATCATATCTGACAACTTTCAACTATGTATAATAAAACAGTCCATAGTCGTGCTAACAAAAACAAAAACAAAAAACGACTTGATAAACGAGCGAAGTCGGTCGACGATTCAATCTTGTGGAATGCATATCATGAGAAACAAAACAACCATTACTGATACTCAAACCAAATTTTATACTCACTGACCTCCCCAACATTTTAACAAACAAACCCAAAACGTTCCGTAAAGTGGTCAGCCCAGCTCTGTCACTATCTTTGCAGTTCATAAATGACGACGGCATTCCACTTTCAGATGAAGGTAGCTCTTTATCAACAATTTCTTCGCACCAATCTTTACTAACAACGACTTATTAAACGTTCCCGACTCATACCCATTATCGCACCCTCATCGAATCCTATCATAATTGACCATGCAGGCCTATTGAAAGCAATAGATAACCTAAAGATATCCTCGAGCACTAAAGAGGAATTAACTCGAAGGTATTAATAAACACTAAAAATATTTCCTCTGTTTTTCTCTGTGACACATGCTCACAGTCCCTCGAGGCTTTCTATACTTAGATGTGACTGGAAAATTGCTAACGTAATCCCTGTTTACAAAACTGGTGATCGCCAACTTATAATTAATTACTGTCCAATTTCTCTCACGAGCGTTCCATCTAAACTGTTGGAGCAGATACTTTACTCAAATATAATCAACCTTCTTGACTCTCATATCCTTTTTTCAACATCAGCACGGATTTCGTCAATCTTACTCGTGTGAAACCCAGGCTAACTGCCTTCCTTACTGACATTTATTCAAGCTTCGATTCGAATGTTCAAACTGACGCCACTTTTATTTTAAATCTCCAGGAAGACCTCGCGTCTGTAATTCAGTGGTGCGAAAAATGACAAATTGTGCTAAATGTCCAATGTAAATGTAAATGTAAATCCGTCATTTTTCTGCAGTTCATGTGCCACTCCCCCTCCCCCCCCCCCATAATATTCGTAATACATTCCTAACATTCAAGTAACAGCCTCCTCATCATATAAATACCTGGGTGTTCATCTCACCTCTGACCTATCATGAACTACTCACATAACCTCTGTTATTGCTGATACTGTACCGCACTCTCGGATATCGAATTCATATTCCAGTGTTGAAAACCAACTGTAATACTACGAAGACATCATGTCCCCGTCGCTCGAAGAAATGGCATTTCAATGTTTTAGTAGGAAGATGTGAAACGTCTACACCAAGGTTCTGTGGAGGGGCAGAAAATGGATTTTCAGATTTCAAGGAATGTCAAAATACACTGCGAAAAGGGTAAGTTTTGGATACAATTGTTATATCAAGTGTCCAACCTATGCACGTCCAACAAGAGACCAAAAAAATCGAGCCCTGGAAAGTGCAATAAGCGACGTGTGTAAAAAATACTGCAAAAGTCTTAACGTATTTTTTGGATAAAATATCAACAAAGCAACTCATATCTTGAATTTTCATTGACTCCTTTTTTATTGCTTAGCGTAGAACGCCTGATTGAATGGTAATATTAGATTTTTAACAAACTGGTATCTTCTTCATGTTAGACATTTTAACTTAGATAAGAAATAGCCTAAAAAGGTAATTTCAACCCAAACAATTTTGCTTAAGATAACGTCATCTACCGCGACGAACATTGGAACACAAATTGACGTGGCAGTTACGAAACGTTTCAACTAAAAGGATATCCATAATTTTTTTAATATTCTTCTTGACCGGTAGATTCTTATTAGATATTGGAAGGTGTACGAGAACAAAAGGACCACAGCACGTATTAAATTTTAAAAGATACGACGCTCCGCGCTATTTTTTTTAAGTTAAACTTTTTTAAGTTTGCCGTACCGCAATCAAGAAATAAAAAACTGCCGAAAGCACTAAACAACAACAAAAAAAAGCCCAACACTTTATACGTTTTTTGTGTTACCCGGGGTTATCTTGCAGCTGGTATCCGGGCTCATGACTAGCGTTCCGCGTTTTCGGTAAATACTTACTGATAGACCCCGAAAATCAACTCCCGAGTCGGTTTTATCAAAATCGGGAAAACCGATAAACCCCAAACTTGAGAAAGTTCCTTCAAGGAAAAAGTTCGAGCTTTACGGGAAAACCTTTTTATGTACAGCTTTAATTCCAGTTCACCCGGAATCCATGTACATACCACCCCCATAAACCACCCTCGAAGCTGCTGCTTTCTTGGGGACCGCACACAATATTTTATTTTATTTTGATTTTATTGTCGGTACGGGGACGTCTTCCCAGTATTTGGCCCACATTTATGTTCATTGAAGGCTGGGGAATGCCATGTGCGTAAACTATTTTCATCAAGATAAACCCCGATAATACCCGATTTTTTGTCGGGCACCAAAAATAATACCGAAAAGCACCGAATACGTGGGAAAAAATAAACCCCGAAAAGACATCCCCTAATTTGAGGGGAAATAAACGCCGAAAACATTAAACCTCACTCATAACCTTTAGCAAGAACAAAAATTTACTTCAAATACATTTCAAATCCTTTTAATACACGCATTATTTCGTATTTTTGGTCCGCATTCAAGATACATTTCAATATACTAAAATGTATTCCGAATGCATAATAGTAATGGTACTGAATACATTCTTAATGCATTCAAATGAATAATAACAGCGTAAATTAGTTTGAATTTATAAACATAGTTGAAATGTATTTCAAATATACTAACAGTAATGAGGCATTTCCTGTGCTTGTCCTCCGTGTTTTATTCTTTCAATTTTATGTATTCATGTTCAACCCGCTCGCCTTCACCAGTCCAATGAGGCATTTCTTTCTTTTTATTCTTATATTTGCAATGTCCTTCAAGCATATTTTAAGCAAATCTAAATTATATTTATTCATATAGACTTGAAATCTATTTTAAGTGTGCGTACACTATATATAAATTTATGTATATTTGAGATGTACTTGGAGTATACTTTTAACACACGTTTTACAGCGTGTTTTCAGAAACACATTTTTAATAGTAAGTGAAAAACTAAAGTGCATTTTAGTATAGTTTAAGTGTATATAAAAATTATGTTTAATGAACAGATTTCAAACTTACTAGTTTTCGCTAAGGGAATGTAAACTTTAACAGCTTAAAATTGCAACTGAATAGATCGAGCAGACCTTTGTTGTTTTTATGTATCCACTGATATCGCCTACGTTGAGGACAGTATATTAATACCAAATTGGAATGTTCTGATTAGAAAAAAGTTGAATAGTCAATTTTAAGTGAATAGTAAACCAATTATCATGTTTCACGGGTGTTCCGATACCGGCTAATATATTCAGAGCTTCCCCAAATGTTTTGGCATATCCCTCATTTTAAAAACTATTTGCAGTTTCAAAGAGCACTTTGCATATTTATTTATTTACCTATTTTAGACACGCTGCTTTATGCGCTGGGCTTTTTAGGTAAATAGAGATGACACCTGAAAATTCAGGAGGGATATTAAGAATTACATGTTTAGATGCAATAGGTGCAAAACAGGTCGCGTTGTCAATCAACCTCTAAAATATAACCCTCCGGAGACTAAGAAAAGACGTTCTGTTTCTGGAGGACATAAATACCGATGCAACGTATTCAATCTGAGGCGTCCAAAAACTTTAAGTGGCATCTAGGCATGCTTTTAAAGGACACATGAAAATAATTTTTTTAACAGTCTGGTTGCGACACGCGTGTCAAAAAATTAATTTTACGAAAAAAAAAGGAAAACAAAATAGAGCAATATTGACGGCGCAAGACGCGATTTAGTCGGTAGTCCCCTCCTTTCCACTTGTATTCTCTCTCGGCATTTCGGGCGCGTGGAGGAGAGGTGGTTCGGCTTGGACATCACGTTGAGGTGGAAAGAGCGAATGACCATTTCGTGACGTCGTGGACTTTGCGCGCAGAATTTCAAATAAATCCCTGGCCGTCAATATTGCTCTAATTATATTTTTGCGTAAAATTCGTTTTTTGACCCGCGTGTCCCAACCAGACTGTTAAAAAATTGTTTTCTTTTCAGTGGCCCTTTAATGGTGTTAAAATTGATGTACCCCTATAAAACCTGTTCAGCCACTAGTTTACAAAACTTTTCATATGTATTTCTACAAAAATAAACAATACATGCGGTGCAGCCTCTAAGGGCGCTTTATTTACTCGGCCGTAATTGTCATATAATTCCTTATAAATGCAGAACACGCATCATTCACAGTTCGATTTTTATTATGGTAAGGATGACTTGGCACGATTACGTACTGTTCAACGCATAACTGAGTAACATTGTTTTTATTTGTATCGAAACACCCAAAACAGATCTCTTTTTTTTCTAAAAATGCGTGCCACCTTGGTTCCTTAACGGCCACATTAAAAGACGCGCATGACGTTTCGAATGAGCAGGTGTTGAAGGGATACTCTAACGATATTCTAGCGCCTATTTTTATCGTCTGAATGTCATTCACTTTCTGGGCACACCACTGAGACACCAATTTTTTAGCTTGAAAGGACAACAAAACATTATTTAAGAAGAATAAATCGAATATTGTTACGTCACTCGGAATCTAAAAGCAAAGCCGCTCCGCGCAACTACGGTGGCAAGCTGCTTGCGCGCGGAGTCCCCGTCGAACGGGATTTTTCTTCTCTCCCGGAATGTTCAACTCCTGCGGGGAGCGGGGCGGGTCAACTAAAAGGACCGGGTTGTAACGCCTTCACGACGCCAAGTGGCGGAGCTCATAACTACGCCAGCCCCCGAGCAGCTTTGCGTGTGCTGGGCCAGTTGACGTCACGTTTCCCGAGATGCATCGCGCTCTCCGATGGTTGAGCTTGGAGCACTCGCTGAAATCGCTCCTTTGGAACGAAAACATCCGTTCAAAATACAAGCGTGCGATTGCCATCGGCAGATCGAATTGAATATGCTTTCCAACCAACTTCAGGGTCTGGTTAAATCAAAATTATTATCGTGTAGTTTTGTCTTCAATATTTGTGCCGCTTAACCTTCCTCGAGCCGTGAACAAGGTTAGTAGTCCTTGATATTTGTTGGTTGCAGCTAAACACAGCTAGGAAAACCGGACGTTACAGCGGTCAAATGGATAGTGATATCAGTCTCTTTTAAACCCCTTTGGATAGATAGCATTGGTTGTTTGCGTATTCGGCAAAGTTGTATCTCGGCAGTTTTACATTTTCGTAAGAGCGCTGGTGTTAATGTTCAGAGCCTCTGAAGAAACACAGAAAAGTTTCTTGACACGTGGTCAAAGGCACCCAAGATATTGTTGCAGCAGTTCAGGTTTCTATACTTTCAAGTTCTTGAGTCCTTTTCTGCTTCGAGTGCCGTCTTCTCATACGGGGTCTTCGATAAGAATGACGTACATTCGAGCGCTGGGGGCAGGGTGGCGTTGAAGAGTTATTAACTCTGGAAGCATGCCAAAACAAAGAAAATTGTCAGGCAACATTCCGGGGAGAATGTAATAAGGTTCAAGACAAAGAAAAATTGATGCAGACATAAAGAAGACAAACGAATTTTATTTACGTTTTTTGTTTTTGTTTTTTACTTTAGAAAGAGGGGGAGGGGGCAAATGGATCGAGGTTTTGTGTCCCGATTATACAAACTCCAAAAATGTCGCGCAATATTTGTGAAACACGCGCGTGTGTATATATATATATATATATTATAAAATCAAAGATACGTACTTTCGGAGTTGCTATAGGAAGTTTATTGTACATATTACGACAGTTTCGCCGAGAGGCTCGGTTTCGTCAGGAGATGGCATACCTGTGAGGACATCAGACTCCGCAGAGCTGTGAGCGGTTGAATTGGGCGAGAAGGACGTGACGTCAGAAAAATAAAAGTAAAAATATATATACAAGAAAGTAAACATATAGAAGCAGAATCAAGCTTCCGGCATAGGGGAAAAAAAAGAGAAAAACTTACTTGGGCGCGCTCCCACGGTATAGGGCGGCGGGTTTCAAAGCTAAAGAGGCGTCTATGAGATTTCCGACACTTCGGTGGGTACAAACGTCACAGACGGACGGGGGGACGCCGTCCGTTCATGATCTATCAGCCCCGAGAGCGAACACAAGCGTCGCTGCGGTCGCCGCGCCCTGATTGGGTGAGGTGTTCCGTGACGTCAGGGGAAGGACTCCGCTCCGCGACCTCCGCACCCGACTCGCCTCCCTGCACCGGTTTCTTGGTTTGGCGAGATAAAATATAAAACGGTTTCTTTTTTAGTCCACTAGCTAAATTACAGACGTCTATTAACCAAATGCTCATACCCGTAATGTATGTTTCCCTTTCTCTATATATGCATCTGAGAGGTGGTGTTTTCTTACTTAATCTAAAAAAACGAATTTTTTTTTTTAGGTTTAAGGGGGTATTTGAGGAAAACTAGGGGGGTGTACACTCCAGAGGGGTCTGGGAAATCCCTGGCTTCGCCCCAATTAACATCATTCACCACGTGGAGATGCGGTCATTTTTTTTCTCTTTTTTTGTTGCCCTATGCCGGAAGCTTGATTCTGCTTCTATATGTTTACTTTCTTGTATATATATTTTTACTTTTTATTTTTCTGACGTCACGTCCTTCTCGCCCAATTGGCCGCTCACAGCTCTGCGGCGTCTGACGTCCTCACAGGTATGCCATCTCTTGACGAAGCCGAGCCTCTCGGCGAAACTGTCGTAATATGTACAATAAACTTCCTAGTATAGCAACTCCGAAAACACGTATCTGTAAATTATCACATTTTCCCGGTCTATTGTTCTCAAGCTACTCTGCCTCGCCTAGTATATCTTTTTTTTCTGACAAATTATTTTAACAAGACAGTGAAAACAATGAATACCTTAAAACTCTGAATATTGTTTAAGTTTTACCAGCTATGTTATTCCATGATTATCTAGAGGCCGACACACACTTCGCGCTTTTTAGTTTTGCCCGCCTCCTGCTTTCATATATGTCCTCACCACTTTTTACCTGGCTCCCAACTTGGCTGCCCTTGCAGCTTAGGAGAGGGGAGCGCTAAGAGGATTATCTTCACTGCATAAAACAGAGGTTGTACGTAGGCCTTTAAGTGAATATAAGCAAACAATCTGCAAAAATATTCACAAGCACTTCTATTTGCAGAGGAAATTGTAACCCACCAAGACTGTCGGATGAATTTGGACAGGGGAAAATGTGAAAATAAAAAGAAAGAAAGGCCAAAAAAAGGAGTTTATAGGTGGTACTTCAACAGCACCGACTCCAATTGTCATAAGTTTCTCTGGTATCGCTGTAGTGGCAATAGAAATAACTTTCCAACGAAACAAGGTTGTAAGATATGCCAAACAGGTAGGCTTCCGTTTTTTAAGGTTCATAAAACAATTTCATATTAACACTTATTAATATTGATCAGTCCCTTAGAGAGCAGCAATGGTATGTTAGGATATAAACGGCGCAGCATTAAAATAAGATATGTTTCTCATTTAAAAAGAGTTTACTGACAGGACAAAACTACACACAAAACTATACTTATTTTATTTATTCCCGCACAGAGTAGGCTCAGTGACCCAAGAAGACTCTCTGGTATCATGTAGCGACGCAAGAGACTCACTGAGTATTAAGAAATTTCAATGTTTTTTTTTTGCAATTTTGTACAAACATTATGTAAAAGCTATTTACTATAATCAAACAATTAAGTCACACTCAGGTAGCACAGCTCTGTGGGCCAAAATTTTGTTTTTGTCAAAGAATTTAGGGGCTTAAAGAGCATGATGAAGCCAAGGTATAGTGCCAAACGTGGCCTTCTTTTCCAAGAGTCTTGGTATATTCGCCCTAATTAGCCAAAACAATTAAGTGCCAAAGTTAGGCTTTACACTAGCTAGGCAGTCTGGCCGTAATCTGGCACCTTTGGGCCTGAATCGCCAAACACGTGCCAGCGTTAGGCCTAGTGTCTGGTAATTCGTTTTCATGAGCCACTTTGAGCCCCAATGGCCAAACAAGTGCCAGCGTAAGGCTTCACTGCTGGTTCTTCGGTGCATACGTGGCAAATTTGACTCAAGTCTAACACTTTGGCAATTCTGTGGCGAGCCAGAAAAAAAAAGCCATAGAAACGCGAAATAAACCTACTTTGACACTAACTAACGCATTTGGAGAAAAACCGTATTAGGCCCAAGTTAGGGCTCTACGATTGCCTGGCTTGTGCAAAGTTAGACGTTTCTCTGTAGTGCTTCATGAACCTTTTCAATAGTTTAGAGGAGAAAAAAACATTTAAAGCTGCAATCTAGTAACTGCTCATATCTTTGACTATTATGGTGGTACACAGTGCGACACAGTTAGCACAAACAACCGCAAGCATTTTATTTTGCTCATATTTAGAGTTTTTGTAACAACATTTGACTGGCCAGGTTGATGTCCACGGAAACATATTTCACCACACTCCAAGTTTTTGACAGTAATTCAGTTCCAAAATAAAATTATGGGGAAGCGCTCGTTCGTGCTAGCTCTGTCGCGCACGGTACCTTTAAATTTTTATCGCTATTTAGAAACAAACAAAAAATATATTAAGCTGCATTACTAAGCGCACCACGAAACCTGCTTTTAAAATTGTGTTGAGTAAAGTGAAACCTGGATGTGCTATAATGTTCCGGCTGTCGAAGTTCTACATTCATAAAATAACATATACAAGTTTTAGCATAACATATCCTCATTACTTTTTCTTGACGGAACTGGAAAAATTCATGACAGAACCGGAAAAATTATAATATTGCCGCCTGCATGATCGAGAAGATACGCTTCTCCGTTCCTCTAAAAAGATTCTTGCATACTCTTACCCCGAGCGTCCGAGCGTAAAGATAGGAGGCCAGAATGACCTTGCCCAGCCAGTTTCGCCATAGCTCTTTCCCGAACATTCTGGGGTCGATATTCGAAATGACGAGGATTCATTCACTGATCCTCTCTCGCGATAGCGAGCTGTTACGCCGACTCACCGTCGCTTGCTGCCGTCGCCGCCGACGCTCCTTGCTGCTTTCTCGACGTGTGTTGTTCTTTTTCGTTTCTGGCACAAGTTCGCCCCCCTTAAATCTTTAGTTCATTCCGTTTTTTCTCCTCATCGCCTGTCATTCGTGACAATAGTTTGACACCATATCCTATAGCAAGCAACGAGCATCTTTAGTTTTGCTTTTCTTTCAAAACATCGTCATTTCTTTTTATAACTGGAACTGTTACAAAAAGACGATCGCAGATGTTGCTTAGCAATTGCATGTAAAATTTGTTTGAACAATTACAATTACCATGATTCCGGTAGAAATATTAAATCTAAATTTTAGAACTTGGGTCAAATTACGATTTCGGTTAAAAGAGTTTTCTGCTCTCTCAGATTTTCTTTTTAAATTTCAATATCAGCAGTATTGAAGATAAGCTCTGATGTCCTATATTGCACCACCCACATTTCATATTCCACTATAGGCATGAAAACTACGCCAGCTACGGAGTCTCCCCCACCTGCGTGCTGAACAGGCCTTTGTCTACGCTACTGGGGCTCCGCAAGACTCGTGAAAGTGCTTCAATTCTGAAATAAATACACATCTCTAACTAAACGGTATTAAAATCATGTATGGAGAGGTTAAATGAAGTATGCTACTTAGCTTCACCTCTCCTTAGTCTTAACAGGCGACTTCAATATCGACCTGACCTCACCTGTGAGTGGTTCTTTTGAATTACTTGATATTGTTCAGACATACGGGTGTTTTAATACAATTCTATTGCAAACTTCAATAACATCAGAAACGGAAACGCTAATTGATCTATGCATTACAAACTGTCATTAGGAGGCTGCTGGTGTCTTGTAATCTAAGCGACCCCTTACCAATATTCAGCTTTATTGTCGGCCCAACAAATTTAAAGAGTAATTGTGATAAAAGCACTCGTGTGCTATATAGGAAAATTGACAATAGCTCGATTGGGCTCTTCTATTCTTTGGTAGCGAATGTAAACTGGGAATCTGTAGTAACCGAAACATACTCCAATAAATCATATAATATATTTCTAGGCCTTATACAGAGGTGTTATGAACGGGCATTTCCGTGGCAAGAATATAAGTATAAAAAATCAAGAAAACCTTGGATTTCATGTACGTTACATAAACGAACCTAATAAATTGTACGAAAAGTTCATTACAATAACAGATACTGGTATACTACAAGAATTCAAGAAGGTGAGAAACAAACTGAAATCGGATATTTAAAAAGCGAAAGCTCACTACTACAAAAATAAGTTTAGTTCGATATATGATAATCCAAGGAAGGTCTGGCAGGCTGTAAATTAATTTACCTATAAATCCCGTGCTGTTGCCCCAAAACAACTTACAATCGAGCAGGTGACCTACTCCGGCCAATCTCTTGCAAACAAATTTAACTCTCATTTTTTAGTATCGGGTTCTTCAATGTTACCTACCACGAATACGCCTGGATGTGAATCTTATATTACATTACCTTTGGATAACTCTAGAGAAATAGAAGTAAACACGATTATAAAAACCTTGGGGAAAGTGCCGCCTGTGGTGAAAATGGTGTTGTGTTCCAAGCCAAAAAAAAATAGAAGCTTTCTCTTTAATCTGTACACCCCTTGCCCACATTTGTAACACTATTTTAAGCACTGTTACCTTTCCATAAAAATTTAAAATAACAAAAGTTAGTGCAATTCATAAGGGCGGTCCTAAGAATAACATGAGTAACTATAGACCGTATTACTCAAAGAGGGCGAGAGAGAAAAGGGAAAGGGCTACCGGCGCTTTTCCCCTTTCTGGTTGTGTAGAAAGAGTGAAAGTCCCGGATGAGAGGCTTGGCCGGTGTTGGCTGTCTGCTGTGCCCCAACTTCGTTCGCGCTTTCTGTTCTGTTTTAAACTCGCAAACTTAATTAGAGCCATGGGCTTCGATGGCAACAGTCCCCAGGTCATCGGAACACCATTCCCCGGTCATAGGGTGCACGAATAACGACAGAAAGCATCGAATACTGTCCGAGGACCTATTTAGCTTGCATGGAATCCGGCAAGGCGAGTGCGGCTGCAATGTCTTTAAGCTCCATCGCTTTCCACATGACCCCGGTCTCGGCGGCAGTGGATTGCGTCCGTAAACCGAAAAGACGTTTCCTCAACGCCATCCTCTCGACTGTGCTCGGAACATTTTGTGAATGGAGCGCGCACCGAACGCTGTACCGCCGATGAACATGGGGTACGCTCGCAAGGTGCGTGCCAGTTTTCTCGTGATAATTTCTGTTTCAGCTTGTAAAATTTTGTAACTGAATTTATCTTAATATTGATCATTTGCAGTGGTGACTGACTCGATTTTATTATCTACAACACTTAGTTGAAGGCTCATTTCCGCCGCCGGGTGAGGCTAGAAATTGTTGAAAAGGTAGTTCTATCGGTTTTCTTGAATCGCGATCTCCTGCGCGATACCAGAGAGCCGGCAAAGGGCTCCTTGCAGTGCCGCTGGTGGGTTGTTTCCGTTGATTGGGCGCTTTGAAGCACTGGATAGTCGCTGCAGGGTACGTCTCGTGTTGCGATCTGCGTTTTCGAGCCCAGTGTGCACGTTTCTTTGTTCGAGTCATGGCATCCGCCAGTGCGGCGACGGGGGAACAGCGGTAGCGAACCTGTCAGCGATAGAAATTGGAGGTCAGTACTCAAAATATTGCATCAATTAGTAAAATAATTCGTGGCTGCTTTGAGGCTTTCTGCGGTTCGATATAAGTACATCTAGAACGTCTTCGTCATTCATCCACAAGGAAATATAAGAACACGGACACGCAAGATAAAAGCAGCGCAGCAAAACGATCTGTAGCAGCTCCGGGTGTTTACAAAAGTTAATTGAGGTTCCCGTTTCGTGTATCGCTTGTTGATTACTAAAAACGGCTACGTTGAAATAGACCCATTGCAAGCAAAAATTAATGAATGGTTCATCATTTCCAGTCATGCGGAAAGCGATGGAGCTTAAAAACATTGCAGCCGCACTCGCCTTGCCGGATTCCATGCAAGCTACATAGGTCCTCGAACAGTATTCGACGCTTTCTGTCGTTATTCGTGCAACCTATCACCCAGCAATGGTGTCCCGATGACCGGGGAACTGTCGCCATCGAAGGCCACGGCTCTAATTAAGTTTACGAGTTTAAAACAGAAAAGAAAGCGCGAACGAAGTTGGGGCATAGCAGACACCCAACACCGGCCAAGCCCCTCATCCGGGACTTTCACTCTTTCTACACAACCAGAAAGGAGCAAAGCGCCGGTAGCCCTTTCCCTTTTCTCTCTCGCTCTCAAAATGGCGCTACCCACGATAAAACGGTCTATAGACCTTTTCTGCAAGTGCGCCGCCATCTTGAATTGACGTCACTTCCAGTATGGGCGAAAACATTGTTTTGCCTTTGCAACGCGAATAGAAGGCATTTGGGATATAAGCGTAACCGTCACACTTTCTCGTTTTGCCTCCCCTTATTTTTTTACTATTTGCAGGTTGAAACGTTGGATTATTTTTTCGTCGCCCATACCGGATGCGCCTATTAGGTGGCTGGGGACGAGAGTACACAGAAAAGGTCTATAGACGAATCTCGGTACTTCCGGTTTTCTCAAAAATAGTCGAACGCGTTATATACAATCATTTAGGTAAATTTTGTGTTAAACATAACATTATTACAAACAACCAGTATGGATTTCAGAAAGGTAAATCTACGGAAATGGCATTGCTAAATATAAAAAAAAAACTTTGACAACATCGAAAACCAATGTTATACGCTATAGGTGTTTTTTTTTCCTTTTAGATTTTAAAAAAAGCATTTGACTTCATAAAACACGACATCCTGCTCCAAAAACTTCCACTTTATGGAATAAGTAGTACTGCACTTAGCCTGATCCACACCTACTTAACATCTCGTCTTCTTTATCGGTCCTCAATGATGCGCGCTCTTCTCAAGCAAAAATTCAGTACGGTGTACTGCAGGGATCAATTCTCGGGCCTCTACTTTTCGTTCTTTACGTTAACGACATAACAAACATGCCATAAACTCCTGACATAACTTTATACGCAGATGACACAAATGTATTTTTCACCGGTAACTGCTTATGTACTTTAGAGACACAGACAAACACTTGGTTGGACCAACTTTACTTGTGGTTAGTTGCTAATCAGAGAACTAAATACGTCGAAAACTAAGTATATCATATTCAGAGCTAAAAACAAACCCATTACTAACACAACTGATATATCCTTTCAAAACTTCATTATTGAACGCGTGCAATCTTATAAATTTCTTGGTGTTCGTTTCCACGAAAATTTGTATTGGGCTGCCCAAGTAAACGATCTCCGAAAGGAGATTTCTAGATCCATTGACTTACTTCTTAGGTGCATGCAGACAACTGCTTCCAAGCTTGTTAAAACGACAAAACTATACTTCTATGATTCATTTGAGGCTTTATTACTGTTTATTGTTGTGGGGGACAACCACAGGAAATAATATTAGGCAATTACTTACATTACAAAAACGCGCGGTTCGGCTAATTGATAATTTGCCACGGTTTCAATCGACTTCCTATAGTTTTAATAAACATAAAATACTTACAATAGATAACCTTTTTTGCCTAAAGGTGGCGATTTCAATTCATACTCAAATTAACACTGATCCTGGCATCTTTCACGAGACGTACCTACCCAAGCAAACAAATTACTACCTGAGGCCCAAGCAGTTTCCAAAACCAAAAATTAGAACTAAATATGGTACTCAAAAAGTATCCTACCAGATTACAAATATCCTAAACAAACATTATTGCGTGTATGAGATGGCCCAGGAAATCACTTTCATGTTTCATTTCAAAAAATACCCAAGGGAATATTTTAATGTTGCTAGTGTACAGAGCACGACACTGTTAGCGCGAACAAGCGATCGCCAGTTTTCTGTGTTTTTCTCTTAGAAACGAAAGGCTGTAATTAAAGATATTATTGTTATAGAAAGAGCTCATCTAGGACTATAAAAGAAGAGGTAAAATTTTGTGCCCACTAATACTCTTTCCTGATAAAATGTGAAAAGGCGCCGATGTCGTGGTCGCGCTAACAGTGTCGCAATGTGTACATACCTAGTGAGTTGTGTTATTAATCAGTGTGATTTTTTTATCGTATTTGTAAGCTGAAGACTCTTTAGCTAGGTGAAAAAAAATTATTTCTTGACTTGTGCTTTGAGCTGGCTTTTTATTTTATTCTTCTCTTTCTATTTGTGCCCTGCTGTTGAGTGTTGTCACAGGGGTTGACCCAGTCAGCTGATTGTACTTGCCTTTTGTCCCAACCCCCTTGACAAGTGTATCAAAATAAAATAAACAAACATATATATCCTGTACGAGCCTGTCCTTACCTACAACATTTACATAAATAATTACTGTCAAGTTCAGTCGGCAAAAGCGCGCCACCTAATAGACCATATGCTGTCTTACCCAAGCATCAAGGAGAATGCAGGGATTGGTGTTCCACGCGCCACACGCGCACGCCTTTCCTGTATAAATGATTCGAAGTAAATAACCAAAAGAAAGCATTGACGAACGCGCGTGCAAGATGCCATTTGTTTTAGGTTTTTGCTTTGGAAAAGTTACTACTGCTGAGGCCAGCACGTGCGGCGCGTGGAACACCAATCCCTGCATTCTCCTTGATGCTTGGGTAAGACAGCAATAGGTCTATTTACTTCCTTTAGTAGTGGGCTTCGTGTTCGCACGAGCCAGAAGAAGGCACCCAAATATTTTACAAAAAAACAACTTTTTCTTTTTTTGTAAAAAAAACATTTTCCTCCCATAGTCACTGACAGCTTAAGAAACGCAGTGCGTGGCGAGTTCCGTGCATCTCTTTATCACTCCCCAGCCAATAAGATTTCGGCATTAGCCGATAAGGACGCGGAACAACCAATCACGAGACAAGTTGTTTGAACATAAGATGCCACACCCTTCGTTTCTCAGGCAGTCAGTGACTCTAAACAGACTACTTTAAAGGGGCGATCCAACAATTTTTGTACTTTGCGCAAATACCGGTTAGAACGGATCCCTGACGTTAATGGCCTGAGAAACACATCTTCGTTTTTCACCACACGCAATCAAGTCGCAGGAAAAATTAAGCAAAACGAACAGCGTTCACCCCCTCAACTGGCAGCCAGAAGAAGGGGCCACGTGATCTGGAGCTGATTATATGCCGCCAATGTTGATCATAGCCACGCGCTGGGGTCGGCGAGGCACAGGACCTGCTCTGAGTTCCAGACATTGTTATGGTTCGGCTACACTCTAAAAAACGTCTGTGCGTCTACGTTCACGCACAACACTCGGAGGGCCAATCAGCGCAACTTACGGAGGCAGCTCAGCAAATGACGATGCCGAAACATATGTTTAGACCAAAAAACGCATTCTGAGTTGTGACCTTAGGCAATGCAAAACGTCACGCTTGCATTGCTTAACAGAGAGTTTTAGAATAGGGGGCCCCAACGCTTTGGGGAACCCAACGCTTTAGGGTATACCCAACGCAACGACGCCTCACGCAGCGTTCTTATAGAATAGGGTTTATGACGACGCAACGCGGCACGCTCGCCTTTTTCGCATGCAGCTCCATTGTGGACAACGAATGAACTATTTAACAGTGAAAAATTATTAAAACGCGAAACATTTGCGCTGAAACGACACTTTAATGTGGCTTTCGGTACAAATAATAGAGAGGGTAACACCAGTTAAAACGGCAAAGCAAGACCCATCTGCCGACCGTCTCTGAATCAGAGTTTTACTTCCCTGGTCAAAACAGAGTGCACGCCCTCAAATACCAGGCTATCATTTGCGCCGATGAAATTATCTGCGAATTCGAGGGGCCATTCCCCGGTCACACGCACGACGCTGGTAAGTGCAGCTTGCTTTTAGCCCATCCTGTAGCTGAAGCAGCACGACAGTTATAGAGAGTTTTATAATAGGGGGTTTCAAAGCTTTGGGGCCCCAAAGAAATAGGGGCTTAGCACTGCGCATGAGCAGAACCCAAACTCCGTTTGGGGTCTTGGGTTGGCGCGCGCACCCAACGTGAAATTCGAGAAATAGCGTGGGGCCCCCAAATTACTTCAGGCCGGGTTGCGTCGGCAAACATGGCGGCGCCCTTTCCGCTCGCTTCGGAGCAAATTTGTCATGGTCGGTGCAGTATTAGCCAATTTCATTCCCAATGAATAGTGCAACCGGCTTTCGCTTTGCTTTATCTCGCTCAAGTCACAAAGAATGAGCGGTGGACTCGCCCCATTTTAAAGATCGTACCTGATTCTGGCCGTTCCTAAGCCTAAACATCCGTCGTAACTGTTGACATGGTAACGTATTGCTACTCCGTGGCTAAAAGCTCGTTCACACAAACCCGTTTTTTTTTTTTTTTTTTTACGTTACGTTACGAAAAGTAGCCGGGAAATCTGTGCTTCGTATTAAACTGTGCCAGCAGCAGGTCGACCCGGTCGCGGATGGCCCGCGTGGAGAAATTTTTCCGATAGCTTCGGAGACCCTTTCGGCAATTGAAGTCCATCTCCTGGAATACTGGAATGAGTTAGCGGCGTACACTTCGCGTAGCACATAAATGTCATCGTCGATCGAGAAGCGAACGCGCGCGGGAGCCTTTTCTTCCGCCATTTTCTTCTGGCCGTGGATCGGCCTCGACTCGTTCGGCCATCCCGCATCGGGTGTAGCCGAAACAATCCAATTCGTTGGCGCTTGTTCTCGTAGTAGCATAGAGAGTTGAGCTAGCTGGTGCTTAGGAGACATACCTAAAACAGCGCATAAGCTCAGGAGGAAGATAACAGAACACAGGAAGGGATGCTGACTCTTAACTTGTGTATTGTGAAAGAAAGAGAAAGAGGAAGCTTCAGACATGAAGCCCACGTTGGGAAAAAGACGAAGTGTTAGCATAGGATCAGAAGTGTCTCATCCAGCTCCACTAAAGCGATTTTTTCGGTCCTACTTCGGCGCCACTTCTAGCGCCGAAGTTCACACGGAACATCGGAAGTTCCAAGGACCTCGCTAACCGCACTTTGCCGAAAATCGGGTAAGCGACCTTCGGCAAATACGGCTTCCAACGATGACGGAAGACCGCTCCTGCGGCCACCGGTACTGGGCCCAACAGCCGAATGTGAAACACTATTCACGCAGCCGAATCCCGGCGACAGCGTGATTTTGCACCGAGGCGATGGAACAATCGCAACTGCAGTCAAATGCGGTTCATCGGTCAACCAAGCGGGTACCTCGAACATGGAGACAGACGCCATAACACCGCTGAGCCTAACCAGCGACTGTGACGCCCGAAGATTACGCGAATCTTCAGTAGCAAAAAAGCGTAAAGGGGAAGACTTGACGCAGGCAGACATGTTTCTCGACGCAAAAGGAGAAATAATGGACGACAACGGTTGCAACGACGACGACGACTGCAACAATGGTGAATGGCAAGTTGCGAACTACCACAAGAAGAAAGCACAGCGCAAAAACAGGCCCAATCGACCCCAGCAGCAACAAGACGGACCGAGGTACACGGTCATCGTCAAGCCCACCACGGCCATGAAAATCACCAACGTGGACTCATGGCTTCTGTGGAGCACCTTCCGGAAGCTCTTAAAGTCGCCATGCGAAACCGACCAGTTAGGTTACACCGTCAATAACAGAAATAACTTCATTGCAATTACCGTGCAGACGGAACACCACGCAGAAGACCTTATGGCACTCAAAGAGCTGCCCACGGAGGACCCTAACAAGACGATTCAGGTCACAGTATACAGGTCAACAACCGGCAGTCAGCCACGAGGAATTATACACGGCGTTTCACCTGGCGACGCAGCACGAGGCATTGTTGACAATGCCATAGCGGACTACCATGACATTATTCATTCACGACCCCTAGGCAAGAATCGGACGTATTTAATCACATTTGAAGGAAGGGGTACCCCGAGGAGCATCCGACTATTTGGAAGATACCATACTGTGTTTCCCTACAAACCAACTGCGGTCATCTGCCTACAGTGCCACGAACTAGGTCACATGACCACGGTATGCACAGGCAAGCAACGGTGCAAGACGTGCGGCGAGATCCACCCGACCAAGCAGCCATGCCAGGGCAAGTACTGCCCGAACTGCAGAAAGATAGGTCACACGGTATTCGAAGCAGAAGCGTGTCAGGCCCGGAACCGGGCGGATGACAAACTCCAGAAACGGGCGGCGGCCGGTCGGCATAACTATAACAGCAGAGTGGTTACCGCTGCGAAGGGCAGGACCTCTGCCCGGGCGACATTCAAACCGGACGACTTCCCCTCCTCCCAACCCAGCGGCTGCACCACCAACCAAAGCGCGATACAGAAACGTCGTACAGCCCAGTCCTAGCTCCGAAAGCTATGAACACGGACGTGTCCCATATCGGGCCGCCCACCGACATTAGCAGCAGAATGGCCATGGAACTTGCTCAACTTAAGGAAAGTAGCCGCAAAATACTAGAAAAAAATTCAACAACTGGAAGTAAAGTACGAGAAACAGCTCCGACAAGAACAAGAAGAGACCCGCAAAGCCCAAGCCAAGACTAAGGCCGATTCCGACCGGAAACGTAGGCAAGAAGCGGAACACAAAATTCGAGTAGAACAGCAGAAAGCTGATGAAGCACGCCGACGTGCCCAGCGCTGCGCCGTCACCTACGAACAAGTCATTGAACGGAAAAGGAAGGAAGCCGAAGCAGCAACCGCTAAGGCCACATCGGCCACATCAGCACACGGCGCGAGCGCAAGTGCCCCAACACAACAGGATCGAAAACAGCCCTTCCCACCAAATGCACAGCTATCACAGGACAGCACACCGGTATCGGGATGCCTTCCAGGCACGCCCCTCAGCGGCGAACATCTCCTACAACTCGTGGAGAGTAGACTTCAAGAATGGCAACAACAGCTCCAGCAACAGCTACAGCAACAGCAACAAGTCATGATGCAGCAGATGCAGCAACAACTGCAGCTGATGTTCACCCAGCCTGGGCAAGGACCGGCAGCACCGGCCCAGTAACCCAGACATGGAGCAACACCATAGACGAAATAGAAACGAGAAGACGTTTACAGCTCTCCAGTGGAACTGCCGGGGACTGCGGGGCAAGAAGTCTGAACTTAAATTACGACTCAATGAGCGGAAGACGCCCGTGGATGTCATCCTGCTCCAGGAAACGCACGAGGCAGAGATAAAGCTGACCGGGTATGTCAAGTACGACAAACCGAGCATCACGCTGACCGTTAAAGGCAAAACGAAAGTGCAACCGCAATCCGCAATCTTGGTTCGCAAGGACCTCTTGCCCCAACAGCAAGTGGACACAGGAGAGTGGTGTACCGACTCACAAGAAGTGGTGGCCGTTCTGATGGAGAGCGAATGCGACGGCCCGATCCTGGTAGTGTCAGTGTACTACCGACCTAGGACATCAACGGCAAGGAAAACGAGATCAGAAATTGACCATGGCTGGATAGAGAAGCTAGTACGAGAGTACGGCAAGAAAAGGAAGAACACGATCCTGATCGGAGGGGACTTTAATGCCGAACATGAAGAATGGGGCTACGCCAAATCATCGATCAGGGGTACTGAGCTGCTCCGCAGAGCCACCGGAACAGGGCTGGTCCTAATCAACGAACAGGGTGCTAAGACACGGACCACGCCCAATATCAAACAGCAAGATACAACGCCCGACCCATACATGTACGTAACGCGTTACAAGTAACGAGTTACTTGTATTTAGTTACTATTTTCGGTAACGAGTAACGTATTTAGTTACTTTTTTAGAAAAGGAACGAGTAACGGTATTTAGTTACTTTGAAGGCCAAGTAACGAGTAACGGTATCTCGTTACTTTTGAGGAGTAACGTGTACAACACCGCTTAAACAGCCTTGTTTTTATTCTATCCTGCATGAGTATGCGTCTATTGCGACAAAGGCAGATGGGCAACCCGATAAACAACTAAACAGTATGACAGTACACCAACGTATATCGCTGAACACGTCAGTCGAACACTTCGACTGACGTGTCCAGCGATAAGCGTTGCTGTACTCCACTCTACAGCTGGGAATGTCCTTCACCCAGCGAGCACAATCAGGTTCGTTGATTGAACCTTCTAGAAACGGGTACGGACCGAATGTAAACCGCGAGGTTGCAAACACGGGAAAGCACATAACCCATTACCCGCTGTCCTCAATGAAGGCGCAGTTCTCGAAGATTCACCAGCTCTTCCTGAAGCACAACACTGACGTTCCTTCGAGCGCTTCGGTAGAACGACTCTTTAGCGTCGCCGGAGATGTATTTTCACGGAAGCGAGGAAACATAACTGATGAAAACTTCTACATGCAGCTGCTGCTTAAAGGGGTCATGAAACGATTTTCCTACTTCTTCCTCCTTAGCTTTAATCCTCAACTCAAATGCCAATTGTGAAATCACGTCGCCGTGACATTCTTCGGCACCGGTGCGATGACTCCTAGCTTCCACCGTGCTTTTTATGCACACCATAGAACTTGTCATTCGCCAGTGACGATAAGTTCCGTCAGGACACTCATTGGCCACGAACGCGAATCCGAATATTCGTCGACGGATTTATTGTTGACGAGCGCATACGTCCGAGTGATGCAGTTCTCGTGTCCGATACGTGAGCTGGGCCCGGCTGACGTCAGTTTGGCACCGCTGACGCGCTTTCGGATCCGCGGATGTATCATAGTGAAAAGGCGGAGAGCTTTCGAAAGAAAGAAGGTACAAAATAGTCCGCTATATTTTCAAATGTTCGTACCGAAATGCTGGCTGTTGACTTTCTACCGTCTTTCTTTTGGCCAACTAAACGATATCCTATTAGTAAAGTTCCAACTTAAAATCATTTATCCCAGCCCAAAATTCGTTTCATGGCCCCTTTAAGGGCAACAACTACTAAAAAAAACATTATTATGAAGCAAAAACAGTTGTGTATTTGGTCGTCAAAGTAACGTGGAAAGTAACTCGTTACTTTTGAGGTAACTCACGCGTTCCTTTTGAGAATCGGTAACGAGTAACGTATCTAGTTACTTTTTGAGCGAGTCACGAGTAACGGTATTTAGTTACTTTTTTGGGGTAACGTGTACATGTCTGGCCCGACCTGACTTGGACCGACTCGCGTACTGCGAGAAAGACCGAATGGAAAGTTTTCGAAGACACGTGGGGCAGCGACCACCACCCCATAGAGACGTCGATTCTTGGCAAAACAAAGCGACGCAAGAAAAAGAGAACGGTGAAGACCACAGTATGGGACGACTTCCGTGCCGCTCTAGAAGAGTCTACGGGTACAACCTTTGACGACCTGACAAAACTAATGAGGAAGCGGCCAAGACTGCCACGGTCGAGACCCTAGTCGAAATAGGAGCGCCGATCCCGGACACCAGACTACTGTCCCTCTGGCGCAAAAGAACACACTACTTGCGACGCTACCGTCGCACTCGGAAAAAACGGGACATCCGCAAAGCAAACAGGTACGCAAAGGAGGCGCAACGACACGCCAACAACCTGTGTAGGGACGACTGGACCAGGTTGTGCGAAGGATTCAACGAACGAACTTCACTGAGACGCATGTGGGCTGTATGCAATACGATGCTGGGCAAGAGCAAGGGGGAAACACGGCACCGAACCTGGCTTTAGCGGAAAATAAGGAAGTCAAGCAAATATTAGATGAGATCGGGGACGTCTTTTTCCCACAGCCCGCTACCAGCCCAAACCCGGTAATCTACAACCATGAAGAAACGAAAAACGAGGAGTATGAAGCGGATTTTACACTGTGGGAAATGGAGGCAGCGATCGAAAAGGGCAACGAGCGAAGCGCGGCAGGGCCAGACGGGATCACTAATTCCATGCTCAAGAACCTCCCGGAGGCGATCAAGAGAGATCTGCTGAAATTAATTAATGACCACTGGCGCGAGGGCACCATCCCAGATAGCTGGAAACTGTCCTGGGTGTGCCCCATCCCGAAACCAGGAAGAAGCCCGACTGCGCGAGCAACATGCGCCCCATCTCGCTCACTTCTGTCTTGTGCAAACTGATGGAGCTCATGGTGCTTGCACGGATCGACTGGATAATCGAGCAGAAGAGAGAGCTGTTCCACCCTGCTCAGACAGGATTCCGCAAAAATCTAGGCACACAGGACAGTCTACTACTGATTCGAGAGTACTTCATGAACCGGCCGACGCAATGCCACCGCCAACTCCTGGTGGCAGTGGACATCAAGAAAGCCTTCGACACCCTGCCTCACACCACAGTCATCGACACGACTCGCAAGCTAGGGGTGCGGGGCAGGCCACTGAACTTCATCAAGACTTTTCTAAGCGGACGCAAATACCTGGTGAAAACTGGCAAGCACCGGGGTAGTACAGAGAAATCCAACGAGATCGGCGTGCCGCAGGGATCGGTGTTGTCGCCGATGCTATTCAACCTGGCGATGGCGCCTCTCTTATAGAGACTCGCCGCCGTTCCGGACCTAGCATTCACGGTCTACGCGGACGACATTACTGTGTGGACGATGGGAAGAACGGAAGTGACGACGAACTTTATGCGTACGTTGACGCAGCATTCAAAGACGGAGTGGCGGCCACGGCGGCGTGGCATTATGAGAAGACAACGAAAAGCACGGAGCTGCAGCGATGCGGATCTGCGCAGGAAGCGGAAGTCAGAGCCGTACTTGAAGCCATCAAAGACGCGGCCGCGACATCGAGCGACAAATGCGCGTCTTCACGGACTCCCAGGCCACCGTGAGAGCGCTCAGGACGCAAGTCATGGCACACGGAGCAGTCGGAGAAATATTCCGGTTGGCGCTAAACCTGGAACGACGCAACAGTGGCGTCACGAGGGTCAGTGGCACCGGGGCGGTAGCCCGCCGCGACACCCCCCCCCCTTCTCGTGTGGCCTGCCGCGACTCCCTTCCCCCCCCTCTTGCGTGGCCCGCCGCGACTCCCCCCCCCCCCGCTCTCGCGGCCCGCCGTGACACCCCCTGAGCGCTGCACCCGGGGCGGTCCGCCCCCCCCCGCCCCCCTTGTGACGCCACTGCGACGCAACCTCAAACCCGCTCACCATCAGGGTGAGTGGATTCCCGGTCACGCGGGCATCGCCGGCAACGAGAGGGCGCACCGGGCGGCGATCGAAGAGCTTAATCGTATCGACCTTCGACGCCAGGACCCGGGGCCAGCCCCTCTGTGGAACCGCCACCGCCCGCCTTCAACTTGTACGACCCCGAGGGAACCATCCTCAACATCAAATTAGCATACAAGAAAATTGAGCAGACCAAACTGAACGCCAGAGGCGAGCCCCCGAAGCGAGCATTCCTTCGGGAACCTTCCGACGGCACGAGACAGTCACCCTCCGAAGGCTAAGGGCCCAAGCCGGCATCACGCCGGCCCGCACCCAGCGATGGGAGCGAGCGGCCCGTGAGAGGAAGTCGAAACTCGCCAACGCTTCAACGGCAGTAGACCACGATTATAGTCTATTGTCAAAGAAGCAAAGGAAAGAAGAAGAAGCCTGCTCCGAAAGCTGCGTCTACTGCAGAAATCGAGACGTCAAGTGCGACGAATGTCATCTGATCTGGCACTGTCCGATTTTTAATGAAGAAAGGACGAAAGCCCTGAACACGCTAGAACAACAATGCCGCCCTACGTGCTTCGAAGCCTGGTGTAAACCAGTGGGAGACAAAGACATGCGTGTCGCGGTCCTGTCCGGTCTGCTCGGATTTCTGAGTGAGACCGGCTTGGACATTCATATCTAGGGGGTCTATACCCCAAGCGGTGGGACCACAGCTATACTATTACTTGTAAATTGCCAATGTCCCGCCTATCCATCTATTTTTAAACTTGCTCCAACAAATTGACTGGTGAAATTTTCACCTATCAATAAACGTCTTCAACAACAACAACAAGCCCACGTTGTTGTTTTGCTTTCTCCTTTTTTCTCATCTTTTCTTTTTTTTGTCGTGACCTTTTAATGTCAGTTTTCTTTTTTTCTACTGGAGCTTAGTAATGTATCTGTTTTTATTATTTCTTCTTTTTACCTTGTGGGTGCGCGTGGGCTTCATGTCTGAAGCTTCCTCTTTCTCTTTCTTTCACAATACATAAGTTGGGAGTCAGCGCTCTTTCCTGTGTTCTATTTTCTTCCTCCTGTGCTTGCGCGGTGTTTTAGGTATGGTTCGTTTTCGAATTTTTTGGGCGTTCGTGTGCGCTTTGACCATTTGCAGCCGAAGATTTAGGCCTTCAACTATGCCGAGACTGAGACGAACGCCAGCGCGCATACTCTGCGAGCAGTTGCACTATTGTTATCTCAACTGGAGCGACTTTGAAGCCTTGAAATACTTGTTTTCAAGCTGCAGGTATCGTGCCACGAACGAAGTCCACTCGGAGCCACATAGTAGCCATACGTTGCCATGTCAACGGTTACCGCGTCTCTTTAGGCTTAGGAACGGCCAGACTCGGGGACAATCTTTAAAATGGGGCGAGCCCACCGCTCATTCTTTGTGAATTGAGCGAGATAAAGCAAAGCGAAAGCCGGTTGCACCATTCATTGGCATTGAAATTGGCTGATTCTGCAGCGACCATGACGAATTTGCTCCGAAGCGAGCGGAAAGGGCGCCGCCATGTTTGCCGACGCAACCCGGCCCCAAGCAATTGGGGGCCCAAGAGCCAACCCAAACCCCCAAACGGAGTTTGGGTTCTGCGCAAGCGCAGTGGTGAGCCCCTATTTCTTTGGGGCCCCCAAGCTTTGGGGTCCCCTATTTTAAAACTCTCTAATGTTACAACTCAGACTGCGTTTTTTGGTCTAAACATATGTTTCGGCATCTTCATTCGCTGAGCTGCCTCCGTATAACTTGCGGTGATTGGCTCTCCGAGTGTTGTGCGGGAAAGTAAACGCACGGGCTTTTTTAGAGTGTACTGTCGTCATTGCAGCGATTGGTCACGGGCCACTACCCGAATGCTTCTCGAGCTGTCGATTATCACGAGCATAGCCTCCTCTATACTCGCAAAGTTTGGCAGTTCGATGACGGAGCCATAGAGCGCCCGGTCGCCGATTTAGAGCGCGAGGATCTGGGGCCCTATGTTGCGCTTTTTGGACTCCCACGGTGCCTAGGGAGAAGGAAGTGACGTCAACAACGCAGCAAACGTTGCTTGGATGTTGATAGGTGAGAGTCGCTGATGACGAATATCCGCAGAAGAAGACAAAGAAAAAGTGAGCTTTGTTTTCTTCTGCGGAAATTCGTCATCAGCGACTCTCACCTATCAACATCGAATCTGCGTTTGCTGCGTTGTTGACGTCACTCTTTCTCCCTAGTCGCCGTGGGAGTCCGAAAGCGCAACATAGGGCCCCTGGTAGCACAGAACATTTCTAGGGGAGTGCGGTAGTGAACGCACAGCTTTTGAGCGGCGAGGACCCGAAACACACTGTTCGCTCCGGAGAAACCGATGCGTTTTGCTGCTGATGTCGCGAGGCTACGGCGGCCGCAATTAAAATGTTCAGTAAAAATATCCTTTCACGAATTCTTATTTTCGTACTCATTCTGGTTTTGTTTTCACTTCCCGGCATGGAAACATTTTGTACTATTGAAAATCATTCGGGAGAAAACTTTTTTGCTCTTCCTAAATAAGGGAACCTGAAAACGTCCTCAAGACGTCTTCGACAGGACCAGAATGCCCCAACTAGTTCCGGACGTCCCGACGACGTCTTCAACGGGACGAAGACGTCTCGACCAGCTGAGGACGTCCTCAGGACCATCTGACTTATCTGGGCAGCTGTGTGCACTATGGCGCATGGACCGCCGAAAACTCCAAGCAGGGGATAGTCTTTAGTCTATATTTTGGCCCTGGAGAGCCTCGTCTAGTGAACATGCTAATGTGATGAGTATCTACATGCAAGATGACGGCGACATGGGTTGTTGGTATTGGGGAGGATGGTAGTCCGATTCGCAGAAGTCTAGATTTCGTGGAGGCGGGTTGGGCGGGTGAGCAGCGAGCCATGGGGATCTGGCACGCCGTTCGATCGGTGCATGAAGGAGCCCCAGGAACATAATGGCGCTGTTGCTCACTGAGGTCCACTGGTCTCGAAGCATCAGGCTCCAAGGAGGTAGCCCAGTCAAAGTAGAAACTGCCGCCTCCAAGGAATCGAGGCCCAGGGCTCAGATTGAGCCACCGCCGTCGCCTGGTGTGTCATCCTCTCAACGTCGTCGTTGTCATCTTGCATACTGACCTTTCGACGCTGTTCCCGTGTATCAATATCTGTAATAATCAATCAGCCCCGGCAGTTTGCCGCACAATTTTGAGCGCAAACGAAACAGACGAAACCGAAACGAAGGAACGGGAAAGGGGTGGCTTTCCATTTACCATCGTCAACAGGAGAAATAAAAGTATATTGCTTCGGCGTCTCGCCGCAGCGCGGCGCCCATTACATGACTCTCCTCGTACCCGTTGCTTTCCGCTCTACCTTTTCACTTTCGGCGGCCGCGTCACGTGACTTTCTGCCAGGCTTTGGCAGTATAGAGGAGGCTATCTCGCGATCCAAATCGAGTTCCCACGCAATGCTAGGGTCCAATCTATGAGCCGCACTCAAATATGGCCACTGGGCGGTACTGCGACCGCACAGCTACGTCATCAAGTTTTGCGAAGGAGAGAATGAATAAAAACGCTCGCTTTTGTCCTTAAAAATTACACTACAACAAAAAAGTTTCTTGGCCAGTGGCGTTGCGTTTGAGTATTTTTGAATCGCACTAGTGCCAGTAAGCTCGTGTAAAGTGAAAAACAATTGAATATCGTTGCACCGCCCCTTTAATGGTCACTACATCATATAAGCCTGAACTTAAAACGCTTTCCCTGCTCACTGATTTTAAATAATTATATTGCTGGGCCGGGTGTGCTCTGAGGCTATTCTTATTCATCATTGCATGATAAGCTAATTAAAGAATAAAAATATAACGCCAAATTCATCTGCAGCGGAATCAAATAAGCAACTCCCACCTCGATCGTTAATTTCATGTCACGTTAGACAGCAATGACAAACTCTTTAATCCGTTTTTTTTTTTTTTGTTGTTGTGGAGTATTAACAAGTTTAATTTTAGTTTATTTATTTATTTATTACATGTACCCCACAGCGCCCGTGAAGGCATTATAGTGGGGGAGGGGCAAAAGAATAAAAACAAAGGGCGTCACAGAACATTAAGTAAAAGCACTCGCAGCCTGCAGCAAGGCATAGAACAACATGAAACAACATGAAACCGGCCCTGCGAAAATGTAACGCAGAGAAACGCGCTCATTGTTGCACCAATATACACGTAACAAGGAATAACACTTAACGAAGACAACATACATTGAGTGCTAAAGGCCAAGCAGAGCTTGAAAAATGTTTGAGTTGTTTTTCTCTAACACTAATTCCTCCGGTAATTCATTCCAGCTCTGAATAGTGCTCGGGAAGAAAGAATGTTTAAAAATGTCAGTTTTGGATGAGAAGGGTCTAATTTTCCTCGAGTGATCACGTCTTTGGGAAATGAAATGTGGTTCAAGTAAGTATGTTCCTTTATCAATTCCAGAGAGTTCGTAATGGATCGCGTGTAGTAGTTTTAATCGAAGGCATTTACGGCGAGTTTGGAGAAGCTCCCACTTGAGCTCCTCTTTTAAGGCGGTCACGCTTTGACGCCAATTATAGGAGTTAAGAACGAACCTGGCAGACCTATTCTGAATACTTTCTATGTCGTTGATGAGGTACTGTTGGTAAGGGTCCCATAGCTCGGAGGCATATTCAAGAATCGGCCTGATGTTCGTGAGGTAAAGGGTATTTTTTACTTCGCGTGGGCAATCTTTAAAGTTACGCCTGATGAAACCTAACATCCGGTTTGCCTTAGCTGTCATATATTCTATGTGGTGATTCCACGAAAGATTATGAGAGAAGTAGACGCCCAGGTATTTTACTTTGAGTGACAAGTTGATTTCAATGCTGTTTATGTTGTACGTGGTAATTACAGGTTTTTGTTTCTTCGTGAACCTCACGAAGTGACATTTCGCTACATTCAATTCCATTCCCCAAGTGAAGCACCAGCTCGCTATACGATCGATGTCCTCCTGGAGGGCAGCACATCCATCGGAATCTCTTACCGCGCGATACATAACACAGTCATCTGCATACAACCGTATAGAAGATGAAACGTTTTCAACAATGTCATTAATAAATATCAAAAATAGAAGCGGTCCCAACACGGAGCCCTGGGGCACACCGGAGGTAACTGGGGTAGAATCGGACAGATTCCCGTTAATTACCACTGCTTGAGTCCTAGATCTAAGATAGTCAACGAGCCATCCAGAAACGTTAGGAGATATTTTGAGGGCTGACAATTTGTGGAGAATAAATTTGTGTGGTACAAGATCAAAGGCCTTCCTAAAGTCAAGAAAAATACAGTCTGTCTGAAGGCCCTTGTCATATGCATGTGCCAATTCGTGAAAAAATTCTACCATCTGGGTTGTGCAAGACAATCCCGGGCGAAATCCATGTTGGAAAGGGGTGAAGAAATTGTTAGCGTTTAAATGCTGTACAATGCTGGTGTAAATGACGTGCTCCATCAGTTTGGAGGACGTGCTAAGGAGCGAGATAGGCCTATAATTTTCTACTTTGTTTCTGGGACCATTTTTATGTACGGGCACTACATATGCTTCTTTCCAAGCGCTAGGCAAAGTACAATCAGAGAGTGATTTAGTGAACAAGACATATAAAAACATTGCAATCACACCTGAACATTCTCTGAGAACCCTATTTGGTATGCCATCAGGACCAGTTGATTTATTGGGGTTAAGTGATTGTAGAAGTTTAACTAGACCATCAGAGTTAAGCACAAGTTCCTTCATATCGTGTAACGGGGTGGCGGTAGGGGCCATAGCGGGACAATCATTTGAGCCAGGGAATGGATAAAATACCGACTGGAAGTATCTACTGAAACAAGTTGCCTTCTCCTGGCCATCGTGCAGGGTCTGACCAGATACATCAATCGGCGGGATACCAACTTGGTCTTTCTTGTTGCTCTTTACCAACTTCCAGAATTCCTTGGGACTTCTCTTTAGGCGGTCACTTAGAGTGCTATGATAAATCCTCTTAGCGATTTTTAGTTTGACTTTAAATAGTTTCCCTAGGTTACGTAACCTTGCCAGTGATGCTGCATTAGGCGTTCTGCGATGTGTTAGATATGCACGTTGCTTCTTATGCAATAAACGGCGCAGATTTTTATCTATCCATGGTTTGTGGCTTCGCTTCTTGGGTCTAATTACTTTGTTCGGAATATAAGTGTCCATTAGAGCTATGAGCTTAAACCTAAAGAGTTTCCACAAATTGTCAACATCCATCTCGTAGGAGCCCATTTCAAATTCGGCAAAAATTCGGGAGAAATAGGGCGAACCCTATTTCTCCAAAATAGGGTTCGCACACGCGCAATAAATGTATTTCCCTATAATAATCTGGCTCCACTCTACCTTGATCTTTTTTCTTTTTTTGTGGATGCGTGTTTTTTTTTGTTTTTTTTTTTCTTTGTGAGTTAAAGGAGCTTTTTTAGTACTCCAAGATATTTAAGCTTGGAAAGATATTTAGCTAGACATTATCTTAATAAAGTTCAGATTTACTAGTACAGCGGACAATGTGAGCTGAAACAGTCCTTTGATCTCCTTTCGTGTTCCTGACAGTTTTTGAAACCAATGGGGTTTCAAAACCTCATTGGTTTTTGAAACCAGCTACAGATTGAATGTGCGAAGTTTAGGTGCCATACTTTTCACTATTTTACAAATTGATTGTTAATAAAGCTGGTGGAGACTGCAGACACAAAAAGGCCGGATAAGGTGTTTCTGCTCATATTGTCCGTAGAGATACTTCATATACTCCTTAATACTAAAATGTGTCATTTCAAACCAGTGTAAGAGAGTACAAAAATATGAAGACGACATATATTTTAGTAATCAATAGGAAACAATTAAGGGTCTTGTCAAGGCATAAAAAATAATGACAGCTCAAAATATAGAATAAACTACGGCGTTGAGAACGCCTGCCAGAACAGGGTGATAATAACTAAGGAGTCGCTCGATATTATGATATTAGCATAGTATCATATTTGGTTGACATAAATTAATTTGTTATGCCTGTGGTCTTGATGACAGCTACCAGAGTATATATTGTAAGACAAAATTAGAAAATATATATCAATCAATCAATCAGAGTTTTATTGTGTTTCCCAAACAGCTTTAGGGGCCTTTTTAGGGTTACACTTCACATTATAAAACAGCACTGAACTAAACAAACTACACGTCAATCATAACTACAATACTATTCTTGAACTTTTTAAAAGGTATAAAAAAGTCCACGTGAGGGTTAAAATACTTGTACGTGAGCATCATCCGTGTTAGCGGGGGACTGGATTCTAGATAAGAGGGGTAAAAAAAGGAGTAGACCTATTTTGTCGCTGGGGGACATGAATTGAGATCCTACTCAATAACATTGGGGAATCAAAAACAGAATTGAACAACTTATATGAAAACACCATGTCGCGAACTAGTCGCCTAGTTGAAAGAGGTACAAGACCAAGAGTGCCCAAAAGAAGCACATAATCATAAAAAGAAACTCCGTCCAATGTAGCGATCGTAGACAATTCTCACAAGTCGTCTCTGTGTGCACTTTAACCTGAGCGCCTGACTAGCACCCAAAGAATTCCATACCGTAGAACAAAAGTCCAACCGTGATAGAACCAAAGCCCGAAAAAGGTTCAGTATACAGTTGTAATTCCGGAAGTCACGGGTAATGCGAGCAATTATCCCCAGGATTCGTAAAGAATCATTATTAACCTTTGAAACATGATAGTTAAAGTTCAGACGTGAATCGAACAAAATGCCAAGGTCACGCACAACAGAAGATCTTAAAAATTTCAGAGCCGTCTAATGTGTAAGGATGAACAACAACATTTGCCTTACGGGAAAAAGAAACAACCTTAGTTTTGGTGGGGTTTAAAACCAGCGAGTTCGCACAGCACCACAAATGAATTGCATCAATATCTTTTTGTAACAATTCACAGTCCACAGGCGTGTGGATACTACGACAAATTTTCACGTCATCAGCATACTGAAGTATCATTGAGTCACTCACACTAGTTACAAGATCATTTACAAAAATATTAAAGAGCAAAGGTCCAAGGTTCGACCCTTGTGGTACCCCAGAGTTCAACAGATAAGGGAATGATTTGCATCCTAAGTAGGAAACCATGTTTGGGCGTTCACCAAGGTAACTAGCAAACCAGTCGCAGAAACCCGAAGAAAGACCCATATGTAACAGTTTCGACAGCAATAATTTGTGATCTACGAGGTCAAACGCCTTCGAACAGTCAAAATAAATAACATCAACTTGACCACGGGACCCAACTATAGGTTTCGCGAACTCCAAAAAGGTCAAAAGATTTGTTTCAACAAATCGTCCACGACAAAAACCGTGCTGATTTGGACTGAGCGTCTGCTTAAAATGAAAACTCACACGCTTAAAAATGACTTTTTCAAAAACCTTCGAAAAAACAGAAAGCAATGCAATTGGTCTGTAGTTATCGATACACGTGGAGCTTCCAGATTTGTGTACTGGCACAACCAAAGCAGTTTTCCAGGCTGACGGAAATGTACTTCCTATTAAGGACATGCTAAAAATGTGATGCAGTACAGGAGCCAAGATATCAGAGCGCCCTTTGACAATAAAGGCCGGGATCCCATCTTCCCTCATGACTTTTTTGGGGCAAGTTCTTTTATGGCCGAGACCACGTCATCAATAGTCAATACAGGAACTGACATCAGAAGGGGATTTTCCGAACACAGGGTTGCGTTGTTGGACTGGAGGACATTGGGGTTTCCTATTGGATGAGAAGCGGTTTGCAAAGAGATTGCACACACTGAATGAGTCAGAGACATGACCTGTTTGAGTCTTCAGAGTTATATCATCAGCTCTACTGGATGGCCTACTATACCTAACATATTCCCAGAAGCGGTCGGGACAGCGCTTAAAGGAGCGGTGCAACGATATTCAATTGGAATGTTTTTCACTTTACACGAGTTCACTGGCACTAGTGGGACTCAAGGATACTCGCACGCAACGCCACTGGCCAAGAAACTCCTTTGCTACGGTGTAATTCCAAGGACAAAAGCGATCATTTTCATTTAATCTCATTTTGCAAAATTTGATGACCTAACGGGGGATCGCAGTACACCCAAGTGACGATATTTGAATGCGGTTCATAGATTGGACCCGAGCATTGCGCGGGCACTCGATTTGGGCTCGTGATAATTACAAGCTCGAGAAGCATTCGGGTAGTGGCCCGTGTCCAATCGCTGCAACGACGACAATAGCCGAGCCATAACAATGTCTGGAACCCAGCGCGTGTCCTGTGCTTTGCCAACCCCAGCGCGTGCACCTATGATCAACATTGGCGGCATATAATCGGCTCCAGATCACGTGGACGCTTGTTCTGGCTGCGAGTTGAGGGGGTAAACGCTGCTCGTCTTTCTTTAATTTTTTTCTGGGCCTTCTTTTGCGTGGGGTGAAAAACGAACGCGTGTTTCATAGGTCATTAACGTCAGGGATCCGTTCTAAGCGGTATTTGCGCAAAGTACAAAAATTGTTGCATCGCTCCTTTAAGGTCAGACTCAATGGAGTCATGCAGTTGGCATTTGTCTCTTTTAAAGGGGCGGTGCAACGATATTCAATTGGAATGTTTTTACTTTACACGAGCTTACTGGCACTAGTGGGACTCAAGGATACTCGCACGCAACGCCACTGGCCAAGAAACTCCTTTGTTGAGGTGTCATTTCAAGGACAAGAGCGAGCGTTTTCATTCAATCTCTCCTTTGCAAATTTTGATGACGTTTGATGACGTAAAGTGGGGATCGCAGTACACCCATATGACGATATTTGAATGCTGTTCATAGATTGGAGCCGAGCATTGCGTGAGCACTCGATTTGGGCTCGTGATAATTACCAGCTCGAGAAGCATTCGGGTAGTGGCCCGTGTCCAATCGCTGCAACGACGACAATAGCCGAGCCATAACAATGTCTGGAACTCAGCGCGTGTCCTGTGCTTTGCCAACCCCAGCGCGTGGCTATGATAAACATTGGCGGCATTTAATCGGCTCCAGATCACGTGGCCACTTGTTCTGGCTGCGAGTTGAGGGGTGAACGCTGCTTGTTTTTCTTTAATTTTTTACTGGGACTTCGATTGCGTGGGGTGAAAAACGAACGCGTGTTTCATAGGTCATTAGCGTCAGGGATCCGTTCTAAGCGGTATTTGCGCAAAGTACAAAACTCGTTGCATCGCCCCTTTAATTAAACGCTTCATGGCAGAGCGATACTTTTTAAATAAGGAGTGCCATTTGTCCAAGCCAGACGACTTATATCTTTTGTGATAACGCAATTTTAAAGTCAGTGCCTGCCGGAGATCCCTTGAGAACCACCAAGGAAATTTGCCTCGGCTACCACGTTTCAATCGGTATAAAGCGGTCCATAGCAGACTTTAAAAGATCTGTCAGCCGAGAGACGGCACTGTCAACATCAGCACACTCGTAAAGAGTGTCCCAGTTAATATCGCTCAGATGCGCATACAATCCTAGGTAGTCACCACGAGCGTAGTCAAACATCGGAGCCCGCGTATCCGATCTGACAGTAAAGGGAAATGAAACCACCACTGAAAAAGGCGGATGCCACTTGTCAACAGGAACGACTGGGAAGGCAACAACGTTCTGCGAGACCACTCGGACGTTCGTTATGCACAGGTCAAGGACGTTACCGGCAGCATTTACAGCACGACTAATTTGTTGAAAACCATTAAAATTCACGAAATCGAGTAGCTCCTGTTCACATCCAGTGCTTAAATCTGCACTGGACATGTTTAAATCCCAGTTAACTCCAGGTACATTAAAGTCCCCTAATATTAAAACGTTGTAATTAGAAGAATCGGCCGAATTAGAGATGTGGCTGAGAGCATGACCTAGCGTGGTAGAAGCAGAACGAGGCGCAAAGTAATAGTTCCCGATAAGCAAGTTTGGTCCGTTCGTGACTCGAACTTGAATCCAAACGCATTCATTTATCTCAAGGTCAGACCGCCGAAAGCACGATAAGGATTTCCGTACAGCCGTAAGTACGCCACCTCCGAGGGTGGAGGAGGAACCTGTCGAATCCCGGTCACATCTAAAAACCTGGTAATCGGAGCTAAAGTACTCAGAACTAGATACAGAACTGGTTAGCCATGTTTCAGTGACACATAAAATGTCAAAATTCGAGGCCAAAACCGATGTAAAAAAGATATCAGACTTCGTCCGCATACCACGCACATTCTGATAATAAATTTGTGTGCTGTTCATTGTGTTATGGCGCCTTATCTCAAGTCTCGGAAGATGCAGAATCTACGAGTGGACCCCAAAAAGGCCTAAAGAAGCATCCCTCGGACCACACGCACGCATCGTTGATAAGACTAAATATATCAACGGTGGTGCTTATATGAAACGAAGCATGCGTGTCATATTTGCTACGAAGCTTCTTGCAAGTGAAAAAGCCCAGCTCCAAAGTGGAGGACACAAGTTCACTTAGCTTTTCACATGTAGTAGACGGATGTAGCCTCGAGACGAACAGGGCACGTTTGGCAGGTGGACGAGGCACAGCAGACACAGGTGCGTTCTTGCGCGCACCCATTCCTGGCGGCGGACGACGCTTGCGGTAATTGACGACCTTGTACCCATCGCTGGGTTGATCCAGTGTTTCCGCTTGTTCGACATCATCCGAACTCGGCGCGGCGGGGGTGGGAGGACCGGCTGCGTTTTGGCGGTGCCCAGCGGAGCTTGGCGCGGCCACCTTGTCCCTCGATTGAGGACGACGAACAGAAGAAACGGCGCTTCGTGCCTCTTTGACGTAGGTGCAGTGGCGTAGGCAGAGGGGGGGGGGGGGGGGGGGGGGGGGGTTTGGGGGTTGAAACCCCTCCCGAAATTCCAAACCTACCCCCCCCTCCCCTCCCCTCCGGGGACCCGCAGTCGGTTATGCGCGGGGCATGGAGCAAAGGGGGAGCGCGGACTATCTCCAATTTATATGTTTTCGGGAAGGGTGTTTTTGGGGTAGAAAATGCTCAAATAAATAAAACAGGCAATATTCCTTCTTTTATATATATTTAATGGGATGCGGAACTTGATCTCAGATATATAGAGAACGGATATTTCGAAACACTTCTGGGGTGAAGGATGGCAATTTCAAGGCCAAGTATAACAAACTATCCTCACTAAAATACACAGTTCAATCAAACCAATGCGAACATAATAAAACGAACACATGGTGATAATATAAATCAATGTCAGTGATGTAATATTAAATGATTTGTAAAAACAACTGCACTGTACGCAAAGGGGTGGTGCTGCGCTCACGCACACCTTGAGTACTGATCAGAATTACGTGCTTTCGACTAAAATATTAATAAAGCGTTTATTTCCGTCGTATGTTGCAATATCATTAACGTAAATATTAAAAAGAAAACGACCTAATATCCCTGTGGAGCACCAGTCAGAATACGCTTCAAACCTGACGAATATTCATCAATATAAACTAATTGCATTCGATGCTGTAAGTAAGACTTCACTCGCTTCAAAGCACGCCCTCGAATCCCATATGTATCCAATTTTGCTAGTAAAATTTCATGATTGAGGCAATCAAAGGCCTTCGTGAAATCTATGAATGCTCCAAGAACAATTTTGTTTTCTTCACGATTTTCAAGATGAATTCTTTCTGGATGAGTAGGGCAGCCTCGGTAGATTTATGCTTTATAAAACCAAACTCATATCAAGTTATGCTTAGTTCAAAAAATAGTTATACGTGTATGAAGTACCTTTTCATGTGCTTTAGGAAATACTGGCAACATAGAAATCGGTCTGTAATTACCCATAACATTTACACTCCCCTTTTTGTGTAGTACTGACACTTTTGCTATTTGCATTCGTTTAGGAAAAACACCAGTCATCAAAGAAAAATTAAATATATGCGTTAGCACTGACGCTTATAAATGAACAACAGAATTAACAGGCCTTATTTGTAAACCATACACGTCACAAGCTCCACTTTTCTTAAGTTGTAAAATCACATTAATGACCTCAAGTTCTACAACCAGATCTAAAAAAATCGAGCTGCTGTTTCTACCATCAGCGTTACGCACTATTTTATAATTGAAATAGATGAACGGTTTCGATTTAAAAGATAATTTTAACTCCTTCCACGTGACGTCCGTACACCCCTCTGCTGCCTTGAAGTAGTAGCGTTCTTTAGTACGCCGTGAATTACCACGAATAAAAAAGTAACTGTGACTAGTTATTTCAGAAAGCAATTTACAGGCTCTCTTGATCATTTCATTTATGCCAAGCTCCCATGATGCAGCCGCCTGCGTTCACGGCAAAGAATATCCAGGACGTTCTCCGCTTGAAATTCCATGTCGCGGTGAACATTCAAAAGCGCTAAACCGAGCAGTCGCTCATTCGAAGTGGACGCTCTCAGGTTTGTTTTCAACCGTCGTAGTGAAGAAAACGAACTTTCAGCTTCCGCTGTTGTTACGGGCAGAGTCGCTAGGATCTTGAGGAGGCGATGAACGTTTGGGAATAGGGCCTCCGGACAGAGGGCAACCGCCGGTAGCGCATACGTGACGGGCGTTTCAGCAGCTCACATCGGAGTTCGGGAAATGAAACCAGGCTTGAATGGAGCTCCAAAAACTCTTCAGCGCCGTGACCTGCCCCGCTTTCCGAGATCTTCGCAGGCAGAAGCGACGAAAGTAATTGCAATGTACGCCGGTGCTTTTAAATCTCTTATGTAACTTTGTGATCAGGTAATCCATGAAATGAAGGAACAAGGAACGCTAAAAATGCTCTTCCGTGCTTCAAGCGGGGATGCTAGAGCGGTGACGTTGCCGACTTGTTACTCGCGGCATCTAAATTTCGACTTCAGCTGTCTTGACCATTTTAATGGCGGCTTGGAATATTGCCAAGTGTTTGTGCATAAACCCTTGCTCTAATTTTGCAATTCTTTTGTGTGTTGCTGTTTAATTTTTTTATGACAGTATAGCTGTTTTTTTTTTTTGTTTTTTTTTTTTGTCTGGCCGGCACGTGTTGGTAATGCAGTGGTAACTCAAAAAGCGGAAGGAGTTATGTGCTGTAAGGAAGCCTTTAAAGTTGGTGGGCCCCAACTACGGTAGAACAGTGAGCCACCATGCCTGTATTCCTGTAAATGAAGTCTGCTCCGTTTTGAAAAATGACAATGCAGCTTTACCCGTTGTTTTCTTAACAGCGCCTTCCTAATCTTTGCGCGAGCGTCCGTACCGCCGAGTTCACCCTGCTTCGTCATTGAAGGGGGGCAATAATGCCGGTGAACCCCTCCCGAAATAAAATCCTGGCTACGCCACTGCGTAGGTGCGCCTACTCAGTGGCGTCACAAGAGGGGGGGCGGGGGGGCGGACCGCCCCGGGTGCAGCGCTCAGGGGGTGTCGCGGCGGGCCACGGAGAGCGGGGGGGGGGGGGGGGGGGGTCGCGGCGGGCCACGCGAGAGCGGGGGGGGGAGTCGCCGCAGGTCACTCGAGGGGGGGGAGGGGGGGGGGTGTCGCGGCGGGCTTCCGCCCCGGGTGCCGCTGACCCTCGTGACGCCACTGCGCCTACTTTCAGTAGTTTCACTGGAATCGATGGCGTCAGGCGCGGCAAGCGTTTGCTCCGAAAGCCGTGCGCTCAGTTTTTGAAGGTCACCTCGAAGGGCAGCGTTGTCACCTCGAAGGAATTGAACCGTACTGACGAGTTGGCCCACTTTTCGTACGAGCGCCGTTAGAAGCCCGCCGAGTCCGCAGGCGCACTGCCCAGTAGCGTCCGGTCCCACATGATCTTCGCCATCAGCACTCACGGAAACCACGATAGGCTCGCTATCGAGAATCCCAGCACTGTCCGGGTCACGGCGCTTGGTACACGAAGCACATTTGTACGTGCTCACTCCGCTGGACATGTAGGAACCGTAATCGTCCCCTTCAACATTAAGGCATTTACAGTGAAAGCGGCCCTTGCAGATGCCACTACAAGCCAGGAATTGTTGACGGCCGAAAAACTGGGCGGAGCACTTTCCGCACACGTCTTTGCTCCCAGTCATTCCGGCACGGAATGACTGGGGACTATGTTTACCAATTATACCTCTGCAATACCCCCATAGGCTACTAACATAAATATTGAAACTATAGTAACGACCTGGTGTCAAAGGGCACCGAAGCATTTAAAAATAAAGGTCTTCCCAAGTTTCTAGAGGCACTACGTAAAACTTTGTTCGAAGAATTTAAGAAGAAAAAAAAAGATTGCTAACGTGTTATTGTAGACAACTCAGTGGGGACTGCGCCTTTTATTCCATTTTCTTTAAAAAATGCTAAAAGTAGGCTTGCCACTAAAACAGCGCGATACTATGGTTTGCTATAACAACTTTCGACTTGTACTCTTTCGCTCAGAGCAGATATCCTATGTATTTTATCTCCCGTCGCTTAAAGGGGCACTCAAGTGGTTTTGGGGAAGCTACTTTTTGGTGCGATGGCGTTAAGGAAGTGTCAGTGAATGAGTATCTTCAGATTTAGAAGGCAGAACCGCCTATTAATCATGCAGGAATAAAATACGTGCGGACTCTTTTCTGTTCCTGCGCTGACCAATGAAATTATCGTATGTGTGAAAATTTTGGCGACTTTTGTAAAGTTTCGCTAAAGAAACAATTTTCAGTTCATTTAGATATGTTGTGCATGATAATTTCACAAGACGTAAAATAGTTCTAGTTTAGAATACGCGATACTGCAATTATCTTTTCACAAACAAGGAACTACGTTTTCTCCTTGCCTTCCTTCGCGGGGGTGAATTTCCCGTTCCCTCGGGATGCGCGGAAGCGCACGTATCATGAACTCTTTCCCTCCGGGTTTTCGGGAAGTGCTTTCGTGTCTCCAGGCCCGTTCGCACACATGCGTCCGTAGCAACCGCAACGACTGGAACAACCAAAACGACCGTTGCAAAGGTCTGCAACCGTCACTTGCCATATAGCGACGGAGGGACGCACGCACGTGCCGTTCACGACGCAAGGAGTTGGAGCGAGCCCAACTTTCCCCGCTGCGTTGGAAACAACCGAAACAACCGCAGCGACAGACCAATAACAGGTCGAGGAGAACTGGTTGCGCGCGTTGCATGCCGGTCGTGCCGGTCGCGGGCCGGCTGAGCCCGGCTCCCCGGCTCCCTCGATCTGCAAACATGGTGTCTGTGATGATCGTCGACGTGGATGGCATGGTGAAAGTTCATCGTTCCGCGTAAAAGCGCTATCCTTGACTGTGAATTTTCGTCGTGTGTCGCTATAACCCAGCACGTACTAGAAGGGAAGATCCACCTACTCGTGCGGCGATGTCGTGGCGGCACTCTCAAGACAGCAGAAACGCCCGTGCCGTCGTGTTTGTTTACTTCGACTACAGTGGTGCTTTCTAAGCATCTGCGTCCTCGAACATCGCCCGGATTTCTTATTTCGCGCATTTCATGCGTGTGCTCAAGTTCAAGGTATTACTGGCGCGTACCGTATAAAGGGTGCGAATTATCACGCGTTTTCATCACCGGAGAAAAGTGATTAGTGTTAGCAATCCTGAACGCTCGCAACATCTATCTGATATCGAAATCATATTTCTACGTTGATATCGCTGCTAAGATTACATCGTCTTTTATAATCGTAGAAAAGGCGTGTGGCGATATTTGTACTATTGGCAAAGTCGTGTATTAGAGTCATGATCGTCCAAGACGGCGTACTGAATCTTTTTCTTTTCTTTTTTCTTCCACTGTACCCAGTGAGTCCCCTTCTTAGAGGCGCCGCTGAAACAGCTGACGGCGGCGTAGAAGCGGTCGCCGTGCTGACGACCCGCTGCGCTTGTTGCAGTGGTTGCAGGTGTGTGTACGCGCGGCGCAGAGCGGTCGTTCCGGTCGCTCCGGTTGCAATGGACGCAGTCGCAGGTCGCGCTCGTTGCACATGTCTGAACCAGCCTTCCCCGTCCTCCCGAGGCGAAAGTCAACGTGGCAACATCGTTTGACATCACGTACCAGAGGTTACGCTGCTATGCCAAACGTTGGTTTGGTTACGACTTGCCCCAACCACAAATCGAAGAACGCCCGAAAAGGTCTGCGTTTCGTCGTCCTCGGAACCCGAACACTAAAGCACTGGATATAATGTATGAAATATTATCCAGTGCTTCACCAGAACACGACTCCGAAGCACTGCTATCGTCCACATCGCACGTCGGAGTGGCGTCATAGGAAATCATCCCCAGGTCGGCTGTCCACCGAAGAATTTCAACCTCTAACGGCGTCAGGTCCTCGAGCGTAGACAACTCCCCCATGATCGAAGCTCGAATGACAAAGAGGTTCGGCCGGTGCGGCTACCTCGGGATCACTGCGCGACGGAACGTCGTCCAACGTCATTGGCCCGAGATCGTTTTGATATGCGAGCGGTGACCAATGAGTGTGGTGTCGTTTTCGGATGGATCCGAGGTTTGGCGGCCTTCAATTAAATTTTTATTAAAGAAATAATCACCGCATGACTATATTTTTTTGTTTTTTAGGGATACTTAGGGCGTCTAGATTCAGTTGTCATCATCAAAACACGAACTCAAAAACCATTTCAGTGCCCCTTTAAAGAAATCTTAGATGCTTTATATTTTGAACTTACCTACGTGACCATAAGACAGTCTTAAAAAAACCTCAGGTCCTTTTGACCTGATTTCTTCGACCTTCGATCAAAGAACCTGAGGTCAAGATGGCGAGAAAGCAAATAAAATACCTTAGACAAAAAAAAAGTACATTGAATTTCCTCTTGAAGTAGCGCAGGTCCTTTTATAACTTAAAAAACTGTGGGCGAGATATTTAATAGCTAGGGTATCGCGCAATAGCGTCATGCCGACAGATCACTGGGTCAGTACTTAAAGGGGCATGAAACGAATTTCGGGATGGGATAAATTATTTTAAATTGGGACTTTACTAATCGCATATCGTTTAGTTGACAAAAAGAGAGAGGGCAGAAAGTCAAAAGCCAGCTTTCTCGTACAAACATTTAAAAATATAGCGGACTATTTTGTACCTTCTTTCTTTCGAAAGCTCTCCGCCTTTTCACTATGATACATCCGCGGTTCCCAAAGCGCGTCAGCGGTGCCAACCTGACGTCAGCCGAGCCCAGCTCACGCATTGGACACGATAACTGCGTCACTCGGACGTATGCGCTCGTCAACAATAAATCCGTCAACGAATATTCGGATTCGCGTTCATGGCCAATGAGTGCCCTGACGGAACTTATGGTCACTGGGGAATGACAAGTTCTATGGTGTGCATAAAAAGCACGGTGGAAGCTAAGAGTCATCGCACCGGTGCCGAAGAATGTCACGACGACGTGATTTCACAATTCGCATTTGAGTTGAGGATTAAAGCTAAGGAGGAAGAAGTAGGAAAATCGTTTCATGACCCCTTTAGCTTCCATGGACCTGCTTCTAGTCTCCAAGTAATATTTAAGCTCGTCTGGAAGCGAATACGTGTCGGCGGTCACGCAAATTTGTAAATATTTGTGATCTTCGAACTAGCGACTGTGGGGACACATGAAAAAGTCATCCTAAAATGTCTCCTAATTTCCAGACTCAGCTGGTTCTCGCCTTCTATAGCCAGGGACAGATTAAGAAAAATGTTGCTGCATCCACCCACAAGCGTAATACGTCCGCTTGAAGTGTTTCCGCCGTAAAGAACATAGCCCCCTTGCAACGCCACTTTTTCACTCCCTAGAAAACGTATTTTAGGTCACTACTGTTGGAACCAGGAATATAGCACGCAACAAATTTTACGTACAATATTTACAAAAGAAAGGAAACACTGGTTGACATCGCTCGATGTAGCCGCTCGGTCGCCGAATCTCCTAGCTCGCGGTGTCTCGTTTTGTCTGCTCGCGCCGACAGGCTTCTTTTTTAACGTCTCGGAAGCGCCACTAGCTCGGCTGCTACAGATGCCCCACCTTCGACAAGTGGCCTGGGCCACTTGCGCTGTAAGCGTGCACAGTGGGTTGGAGCGTTGTTCTGCGACACAGCGGTAGTTGTAATGTCAAAGGCTGTGGTGAAAGCAGGTTTCAGTCGGTCCAGGGAAACTGTATCTCGACGTCCCTGTCTAAGTACCGTATAAAACTTCGGTGTTCTGCCTACGACCTGGTATGGGCCATCGTATAGAGGTCTGAGAGGCTTCTTTGCCGCATCCCGACTATGAATACATGCGGAGTTTGGGCGAGGGCAGGGTGAACGAAGGCTTGTCGTGCGCTAGGTTGCCGTGTCTACTGGGCGCAAAGTGTTCATGGCTTCCCGGAGTTGTTGGTCATAAGAGGTGGGATCCATTACACTTTGTGCCGTTGATGGTTCAACCATGTCAGCAGGGAGACGAAGGGGAGAACCGCACACGAGTTCTGCAACTGTACAACCCAAGTCGGGCTTCGGAGTTGATCGCGGACCTAGTAGCACCACTGGTAGGTTGTCAATCCAGGCATCGGGGAAGGTTTGTGCACGGAGAGGCGGATCGGTGGCAGAGTGGGCTAGCGCACACCAGCTCGGAGCACGTGGAGCGAAAGCTCGCGCTGCAGAACCCAGGGATCCTGGGCTCAATCCCCACCCCTGCCCGTTTCGATCTGGATGACCATCGTACCGGCGTGCGGTCGTGTGTCACTACTGCGTGGTGCACGTTAAAGACTTCAGACTAGCGGTTGTACTGCACTGGCTAAATTGCTCATCTACAGCGAGTGACTCGTCGCAACTTTAAAATTGCTGACCAACGACTCGCTCCATAAATATCCACACAACCCCAATTATTATTGTGCTCGGAGCGCCGACTTCAGCTGACGGTGGAGTCGCTCAACGAGACCATTCGCAGCAGTATGATATGCTGTCGTGCGCGTCCGTGCTGAGCCCAGGAGAGATGTTGATTCTTTAAATATCGCGGACTCGAACTGGCGCCTACGATCGGTGGGGATTGTGGCAGGCACACCGAAGCGGCTGATCCAGCTGGATATGAAAGCGCGTGTTACTGTTTCAGCGGGGATGTTTTCAATTGGTGCCACCTCTGGCCAGCGAGAAAATCTGTCGACGCCTGTCAATAGGTATGTAAAATTCCGTGAAGTTGGAAGTGGACCAACAATGTCTAGATGGACGTTCTCAAAGCGTGTGGATGGTAGGGGAAACTTGCCAACTGGTGAATGGGTGTGACGCTGCACCTCCAACCTCTGGCAGGCAAGACAAGAGCGTACAAATTCCCGTATGTCGGCGTTGATTGTGGGTCATACGAAACGGTTCGTTACCAGCTCTTGCGTTGCTCGTATGCCTTTGTGGCAGAGGGAGTGAAGTGAGGAGCACACCGCATGACGCAGTTGGCGTGGCACATACGGGCGGGGTTTTCCTGTCAAAGTATCACATATCAAGGTGATACCATGATCGGGAAGGGTTACCTCTTCGAGGACGAGGGACGTGCCGGTCTTCATGGTGGATTGAAGTTCTTCGTCCTGTGCTTGAGCCGCAGCCAGTTCAGAGTAGGTGAACTGTTCTTTCTCTGCGTTGACTCATTCAACTCCATGGACGTGATCATGTGTCTGCGACGGTGTTTTCTTTTCCTTTCACGTGTCGGATATCGTAAGTGAATTTCGCGATGAAGGAAAGATGTCGCTGCTCTCGTGGGGAATGGTTTTGGTTTGATGACTGTATGGCATAAACCAGCGGTTTGTGATCCGTGGCTATGAAGAAGGCACGCCCTTCGAGGAAGTGTCGGAAGTGTTTGACGGCTAAGTACGCCGCAAGTAACTCTCTTCCGAAAGTGCTGTACTTTCTCTCTGCGTCTTGCAGTTTACGTGAAAAAAAAATGATATGGGAGACCATATATTTCCGATCTTCTGCTGCAACACACCTCCGACAACGACGTCCGAGGCATCGATCATCAGGCACGTTGGTGCATCTTGAGACGGGTTTACGAGAGGTGTGGCATTGGCGAGTTCTTTCTTGGCGCTCTCAAATGCTGTCGACGCCTCCGGGGACTATGGCAACATTGATTTCTCGCCTTTGGAGGTACAAAGCAGTGTCTCCAATGGATGTAGAAGCTTGGCACAGCGGGGAGGAAACGCCTGTAAAAGTTTACAAGCCCCAGAAATCACCGGAGGGCGCGTTTTGTTGTAGGCTGTGGAGAATCAGTGATGACTTTGACCTTGTCTGGTAGTGGTCGGATACCTTGACAGTAAATCTGATGGCCAAGAAAGGTCCGCTCTGGTAAACCAAACTGGCATTTGTCCACGTTTATTACAATGCCATACTCGCGCCCGTTGAACAGTGTGGTGAGATGGCGCTTGTGTTCCTTCGCTCGCTACGAGGAGGTCGTCGAGGTAGGCAAAACAGAAAGGTAAACCACGAATGACTTGGTCAATAAATAGTTGGAAGGTTTGGGCTGCGTTACGCACACCAAACGACATTGTGACTACCTCAAAGAAGCCGAAAGGGGTTGTTATGGTCGTCTTGGGGATGTCTGCAGGTGCAACCGGACTCTGATGGCAAGACTTTATGAGGTCTGTTGTGTTCTGCTTCTATGTTGGCAACACTACATATACCATAACGTGATCTGGCAACCAATAACTCGCATTAAAAACTCTTTTTCGTTCAACGTTTGAATGGAGTAGTCCTTCAGGCTCCTGTTGAATGGTTCGACCAACCCATTGGCCTGCGGGTAGTATACCGACGAGACACAGTGTTTGATTCCTCTTTGGCTCAGAAAGTCTTCAAAAAGCCTCGACCTGAACTGTGGCCCGTTGTCTGTCACGAGTTCTTCCGGATAGCCCCCCCGATTGAACACGCCTCGCAAGAAATCTATCACCGCTTGTGACGTAACTGTATTTGCGAAACAAACTTCCGGCCACTTGGAATGGTAGTCCACAAGGGTGATGACAAACTTAGGACCTGCGGTGGTCAGGTTCAGCGGACCCACGATGTCCATAGCGAGCTCCTGCCAGGGCTTTTCCGGGAGAGTAACTGGACGTAGTGGTGCCACGACCGGTCTGGCTGACTTGTCGGCTGATTGGCACACGTGACAGCTTCGCACGGCACACTCCGCCTGTTTGTCCATCCGGGGCCACCAGAACTTGTCTCGAAGTCTTTGTTTGGTTTTCACAATTCCAGGGTGTGCCTCGTGTGCAAAAGAAACCAAGTCCGAGGTCAGCGAGTCCGGCACTACAACTTTGTCTTCCCTGCAGACTATGCTATCCACCATGAACAATTCTTCCCTAAGCTGGAAGAAAGGCATCAGCTCCTGAGTGAGCATCCTCTTTGCTGGCCATCCCTTCTCGTGGTACTTGGTCACTAGCTGTAGGGTAGGATCCTTGGCCGTTGCGACTTGCACTTGATCCTTGGTGATGCAAGACGACACCAAAGACACAACTTCTTCCTCCGTCTCTGGCTCTGCTGTTGCCACCAAAGGTAGTCGGGACAGCGCATCTGCAACAGCATTGTCGCTGCCTCTTTGATAGACGATGTCAAAATTGTAGTAAAGGAGTCTCACTGACCACCTTGCGATTCGCAGCGGCCTCCTGCCGGAACCTCTGGACGGTAACAGAGTCACCAGCGCCTGGTGATCCCAACGAGCTTGAGTATCACCTTAGAGCGGTAAACCGCAACCCAAGGCCTGCAGCGGATATGGCACCCCCCCCCGGTTGCCGCCATCTTGCCTGTTTGCCACATTAGTGATCACGTGACGTCAAGATGGCTGCGCCCAGAGGTGGGCCAGATCAGATTGGCCAGATCACGGTAAGCAGGACGCCCTCTGGGGTTGCGTTGCAATCTTACTCGAATGGATCCGAGTTACTCCGGTGGGTCATGTCACGTGACAAGACTGATAGAGGAACTGGACGCGGGTAGGTTTTCGAACGCCAAGGTAGAGAACGTTTACCCTAGAGTGAGATCAAGTAAATATTGGAACGCGGCCGTGCTTACCGTAATCTGGCCGATCTGATCTGGCGCACATATGCGCGCAGCCATCTTAAAGTCACGTGATCACTAATGTGGCAAACGGTCAAGATGGCGGCAACCGAGAGGTGCCATTTTTGACCGCTGGTTTACCGCTCTAAGTCTACTCAAGCTCGTTGGGTGATCCGTTCTAAGTAGGAACCTTCGGCCCCAGAGGTAGATGTGCCAATGTTCACAAGCAAACAAACACGCCAGAGCCTCCTTTTCCCCAGCAGAGTACCTCCGCTCGGTAGAAGTCAGTGACCTGGATGCAAAGGTCACAGTGTGTAGCTCTTCCCCAGCTTGTTGCTGAAGGACGGCTCCAAGGCCAGTGTCTGATGCGTCAGTGGTCACAACTACTGGAAGGTTAGGGTCGAACATCTTGATGACGGGACATGACGACAGAACCTCTTTGATCTTCTCAAAGCTTCTCTGCGATGCGTCATCTCAAGTGAATGCTTGGCTCTGACGCAGCAGTTTCCTGAGAGGCTCGACCACATCGGAATAGTGTGGGACAAAACGGGAGTAGTAGCCTGCGAGTCCCAGGAATGACCGCAACGCTGAGACGTCCTTCGGTACTGGTGCTTGAACGAAGGCTTCCACCTGCGAATGCAGAGGCGTGAGGCCCTCCTTGCCCACCACATGTCCGAGGAAAGAAAGCTGGTCCACGTCGAACACGCCCTTGTCATGCAGTTGGAGTCCAGCCTCGGAAATGCGCCTCAGGACACGTCTCAAGTTTTCCTGATGCTCGCTGGTCGTCCTCCCCCAAATGATGACATCGTCGATGTAACAGAGAACTCCAGTGCATCCTTTCAGGATGAGCGACATCATCTTTTGGAAGGCAGCCGGCGCTGATGCAAGTCCGAAACACACGCGCTTGAACCTAAACAGACCACCGTGGGTGACGAAAGTTGTCAACTCACGGCTGTCGGGCGTCAGTTCAACCTGGTGGTACGCAGATGCCAAGTCGAGCTTTGAAAACCTGGTAGCACCCACCATCTGGTGCAGCAGCTCCTCAGTATGGGGAAGTGGGAACCCATCCACAATGATGGCTTTGTACGGTTCCCTCAGGTCGACGCACAACCGGATCGTGCCATCCTTCTTCCGAACCACGACAATGGGCGATGTCCATTCCGCCGCATCCACCCGCTCGATGATGTCGAGACGTTCTAATCGCTGCAACTCTTCAGACACCTGTTCGCGCAACGTAATGGGCAATTTGCGTAGCTTCGCAGTGACCGGCTTCACCGATGCACGCACCTTGACTTGATGAACGAAGCCCTTGGCCAGGCCAAGCTCGCCCGAAAAAAGATGCGAGAATTCACCGCGTAGATTCACTGCCAGCGATTCCGCTGAGTGCGCGACCGTTTGTAGACAGCTGAGCGTGTCGCCGTGGATGTTCAGTTGCAGGTTCTGAATAGGCATCCAGTCCAAGAAGTGACTTGCCACGCTGCACAACATGAAACAAAACACACGCGTGTGTGTTTGTAGGCCACGTCAGCTAAAAAACAGCCTTTAACTGGGATGCGCTTTTTGGAGTAATCCAGCAGCGTCACCGTCGCGTCAGTCAGCGAGCGGCCAGCGAAGTGCTTGTGGAAGATATCTTCACTCAGAAGTGAAACAGACGAGCCGGTGTCGACCAGAAACCGTAATGTCACGCTGTCAACGTCGATGTCGACGTAGACCCCTTCCTCCCGCATGTTGTCAGGGTCCAGGTTCAAAATCGTGACCGAGTTCGTGGCCGCCGACGATTGTTTCACGGCGTGATTTTTCTGCTGACCTTCTTGCCTCCACTTCGTCTTGCACACCGCAGCGAAGTGCCCCCGCTTGTTGCAGTTGCGACATGTCTTGTCTCTGGCCGGGCATTCCTTCGCATTCGCGCAGTGCGCAGTTGAGCCGAAACGGTAGCACGACGCAGTCGACGCCTTTCCGGTGCTCCCACTCGTCGGCTTGTCGACAACTCGCTGGACGACGGGGTCTCCAGCAAGCTCCTTCAGCTCTCGCTGAGTCTGTTCGATGTGCCTGCCGAGGTCGATAGCGCGGTTTAGTGTCAGACTCGTTCCCTCGAAGAGCAGGCGCTCGCATATCTGCTGCGACGCTGTCCCCTCCAAGAGCTGATCGCGTTTAGTCTTGTCAGCTGCCTCTCCAAAGTTGCAGTCCGACGACAACTCACGAAGGGCGGCGGCGTAGGCTTCGAAGGCTTCACTCGGCATTTGACGGCGCTGACTAAAACGATGCCTTTCCATCAGTTCGTTCGTCGCAGTCGAGAAGTGGTTGTCCAACACGGCCAGTGCTTCGTCGAATACGTTCTTTTCGTCATGCCCTTCGGTGACTCCTTCCTTTCCTTTTTCTTTGATGACCGATGCCGGAGTAGTCGGTGCTACACTACTGTAGATCCTCTGTCCTTCCAGGCCCAGCGCATGGAGCAGAATAGCCTTCCTGCGTTTTGGCGCGAAGTCGTCGCCGCCAACGGCTTCCAAGTAGTTCAGGAAAGCTAACTTCCACTGCCGCCATGGCACGCAGGCTGTTCCCGGCGTAGCGAGGAACGGGGGTGGTGACGGAGTGTAATTGAACATGGCGTCCGCTCACCGGCAGCAGGCAGTAGCAGGCCCGGCAGGGTTCCTCAACGGTCTTCAGTCGTCGCCATTATGTAGTGTCCTGAGGACACGAAGAAAGGCCGACTACTCCATTCGAAATCTCGCAGAGGATTGTCGACAAGAGAACGACGGCGTCCCTCCCGTCTGCAGGACTTTCATATGAATTAGCCATCTTTCGCTTATTTGTTTTCGTTTTTCAGGGGGGATGATGTTGTGTTCTGCTTTTATGTTGGCAACACTGTATATACCATAACGTGATCTGGCAACCAATGACTCGCATTAAAAACTCTTTTTCGTTCAACGTTCGAATGGAGTAGTCGGCCTTTCTTCGTGTCCTTAGGACACTACAAGGTCTATCTTCGAGTAAATGGTGGTATCCTTCAAAAAGGCAGTGCAGTCTTGAACATTTGGGCTTACGTACCGGTCAGGAATTGTAGCAGTGTTCAGAGCCCTATAATCACCGCATGATCGCCAACCGCCGCCCTTTTTCGACACCATCTCCAGAGCGGATGACCAGGGACTTGAAGATGGGCGTACGACTCCGAGCTGGAGCATATGCTCAAATTCCTGCCGCGCGACCCGCAGCTTTTCAGGTCCGAGTCGAAGTGGTCGACAATGGCCAGGCGGGCCAATCGTCACGGTATGGTGAGTGACGTCATGCTTAGGTACCTGGCCGATGCTCTGCGGTTTGATGAGGTCTGGGTAGTTCTCGAGCAGACTGGCAAACGGATTGGAAGGTGGCTTGCTGAAAGTGGGGCTAAGAGCTGTCGCTCGAGACGCAATACAAGAGACGTGTAGGTGAGTGGTCGCATCACTACTACTACTATTTTTAATTTATATTAACGATCTTCCCATTAATATGTCTTCATCCGTTTGTCTCTTCGCCGATGACTGTGTAATTTACCGTGAAATCTGTATGATTCTGACCTGTCTGCACTTCAGTCTGATATTAACTCTGTCTCTCGTTGGTGTGAATTATGGCTAATGAAACTAAACACTAATAAATGTAAACACATGAGAGTGTCCCGTATACCTAACAACAGTCACGGTTACTACCCAGATGGAAACCGTTTGGAGCAAGTGGCAACGTACAAGTACCTTGGTGTTCACTTAACAAATAACCTTTCATGGAAACCCCACATTCAGTATGTTACTACCCGTGCTAACTGCATGTTGAGCTACTTAAAACACAACTTTTCATTAGCACCTCTTTCACTAAAATTGATCCTCTACAAAACATTAATCAGGCCTAAATTAGAATATGCAGCCTCCATCTGGGATCCCGGTCACGCTACTCTAATCACTGCATTGGAATCCATTCAGAAGAGGTCCCCCCGTTGCATTCTTTCCAACTACCACCGTACTGCTAGTGTCACATTGATGAAAAATAGTTTATGTTTACCACTTCTCTCCTTGCGACGTAATATTTCACGCCTATGTATATTTCATAAAATGTATTTTCATAATTCTCTCCTACGCAATCAGATGATTACTACCCCCTTTAACATTTCATCCCGTCTTGACCATCAGCACAAAGTTGAAGTTCCAAGTTCATTTACCACAACATTTCAATCTTCTTTTTACCCCGCACAGCCGAGGAATGGAAGCACCTCCCAGGTTTGATTGCTACCATAACTGATACTAACCTGTTTAGAAATTCCACCGCTAACTATTTTATCAGTGACCCATGACGTCTTGTTTTTCTTTGTTTGTTGTATATTTAATGTTGTTGACTTGTACTATTTTACTATCTTTGTTTTATGTATCTGCCTCTTTAATGCCTTCGGGCCCTGAGGGTAATTTCAATAAATAAATAAATATATTAGCCTTCTTTGTGTCATGTCCACCCAGATGTTAAAGTTCCGAAGGAAATCTTCTCCAGGGTGATTTCACGTCAGTTCGTGCAATGATGGTCCGGGTCATATTTTTGTTAAAAATATATACGAAAGCCATGTTCTTGGGAGGAACATTCAGCTATATATGAACGCCGTAACATTTTTTTTCGCTGAGATATAAAATAAAGAAGCTCGAGGCGTGGAAATTGAGAAGTTTTCACGATGCTACTTTGCACAGTCATTATTTTCTCATCGAAGCTTTCACGTCACCATAAATTTTTCAATACATTTTACAAAAGATATACAACACATGCACAAAAATTAAAAAATATTTATGAAATATTTCTTTGCAAACAAAATGATCAAACATGGCATAAAAACGCGTTTTAGAGACGTATTCAACATTTTTTCCGAAAAAAACGTCTTTCATAAGACTTTAAAAAACATATCAAAATGCGAGTCTTCAAATATTCTCTACAAATATATAAAGATGATATGCCCACCCTTATTTGTCTTTTTGCTATTAACGCGGAAATGCAGTTGATTTCTCAAAACGTTCCAAGATTGGGCGTCGATATTTAAAAAACATCCATCTTTTATTTTTTTTAAACTGCTCTTGGCACTTTGCAGTGACTTGAACTAACTTGTGATGGCAAAACATTAAGTAACATATGACCTCCAAACGGGGAAAGCTACGACAAACCTTCACTTGGAGCGAGCCGACGTCTTCATCATAGCGGCTTTGCCGCACAGCACCAAACATTTTGAGCGTCAGTTATGGCATGTATTTTATATTTTTCGAATTCTTTCTTTTTTTTTTCAAAAGGGGTGAGTATAACTGACGCGGAAAGGGACTTTGAGCTGGAATACCATTAATTAGTTTACAATTAACAAAAACAAAATGGCCCCACTCTGCAAATTCGCTAACTTTGCATACATAAGCTTAAAATTCTCAGCTGCGCAAGTGGCCATGTATACATCCGAGCACTCGGGATATGATGACTTCCACAGATGAGGTGCCTGGATTCCTCACCCAGGTTTTACGGTGGTCCACTCAGCTTGCTTCACCGCACGAAATTTTCGAACCCGTTCCGCAGACATTTGTTACTTTTTCACAAATCACTTCCACAAAGTGTTTAGCGGTAACAATCGTTGAGTTGAGCGAAGATCTCAAGTTTGTGAGTGTTGCGTGGTGTTTAAGAACACCATCTACTCCATCACAAGCGCTTTTTCTGTGTCCAGTGACTGAAAAGATCCATCTTCCCGAAGAGTACGGCTTCCGAGACAGTTAATGCACCCTCGCTCCTACAAAAATTATTTCAGAAAAGACTGGGTAATGTTCATCAACATACTCTTCTATGGCTTCTATGGCTAGAAGAGCGTGAGTTGCGTCATGTGTCGTGTCATTGCTGACAACGGCAAAGCTTTGCGTGTCTTGAGCAGACGTAACCACACAATGTGAAAAGAAACACGAGTTCTTTTTTTTTTTCCTTTTCTGTGAAAATGTTGCACTTCGGTTCGGAAGATTACTGTCCAATTTTCCGCAAAATCGAAGTAGAACATCACTGCCTTGGGTGGTAAGGCCGTTCTTGTGTCACGTATCAGTCTTCGTTGAAGGTCACGGATGTAAGAATGCCTCATACACTTTTCGCTCCATGACTCCGATTACCGCAGGAAGGCGGAAGATTCCATAACCTTTTTGACGAGTTTGCCGGCGTCCCATAACGCAAAACAGATCTCTTCGTCTTCGTCGAGATGGAGCGACTGCAGCAAGATGCTCTGCATTTTTGGGCACTTTTCGCAACGGCGCAGGAAGCAATCGTTCTGTGGAGCGCTGCAGCGGTAGATGCGCAGCCTGAAGTTTTCGTTTGGTGCAGTGCCTAAGATTCTGCGGCAACCCACTGACGAAAAAGACATTCTCGGCTGGTTCGAGGTTTTTTTTTTATTATTGGGATTTTCTCGATCTCATTCTGACAGAGACAAACCGCTACGCGGTCCCGCATTTCGCAGCACGGGGTTCTTCATGTAAACCGGAGAACCGCGAAGAGATGACGGTGTTCCTTGCGCTAATAATTTTGCGAGGAATCGTTACTTACGAAACTGTTAGCGCTATACTTTATTTCAGCCTAAGTACAGACGCAGCCGATGCTACAAGCGCGAGCATGTGGCCCTGAACAGTGCTTGCATTGCACGAGCGCGCGTGCTTGGCAGAGACGCTGAAAGCCCGGAGCGCGCGCTTGTAGCATCGGCTGCCTCTGG
>JAZHYW010004844.1:0-105704 GCA_037355805.1 Ixodes ricinus
CGCTGCAAAAGTGTTATTATGCCTTTAAAAGGCGTTGAGGACACTAATTCATTTTTCTGAAACAACTTATTCGCCAAAACGATCAATTTCAAACCAGAACCAAGTCTTTAGTTGCCATCATCGCCGGCACGGGGTATCACGTGAAAATTTTGCGTCCACAATCGGCTGCTGCCGCTTCAAACGTCTCCAAGTTGTCCGAGTTGCTCGTCCGTTTCTAGCCGGACGCGATGTGAGCAATATTGTGTCGCACTAGGGAAAGCTAGGGGAGTGCTCGCCAGCAACACCGTAATTGCTGGGAAAGTTGCCTTGTCTGAAGCGGGCTTAAGGGTGCCCGGCCCCGAGAGATCGCCCATCCCATTTTATGGGCTAAATGTCCGTAGCATAAAAATTCCTAAACATCGCCTTATCCCCGATTTCCAAGAGACATCCATCACTTGATGTCCCAAGTGAATCACATCAACCGTGTGATCTGAACGCCCAAGATTGGTGTTCGCGCTTTTTGTCCGCGATCCGCGGGCACGATATTGGTCTAAGCGAGTTTGTAGCCGGGAATCTGCGTGTTTATCGCGCCGTGAAACACGAAAACCCGAAGTTTCAGTCGTTATAATCGTTGTATCTGGACTAGAAACTGATCGTTATCGGCGGTATATTGTTAAATGTGGTATGGTCGTAAGTGGATTGCACTGTACTGCGTTTCACCTTTCGACAGAACGCAAAGAATGCTTCAAGCCGTTGAAGGCAATGCAATGCCGTACGAGCATCACATGACCTTTCAGAGGAACGCAGTGACGTGTCGGGAGCGTAGTCTCGGGATGAGATAAAACCTCGTTAAATAGAAGCTTTTCAAAATTCAGTGCCATCTGGGGGCTCAGAAAGCAGTTTCACTTTCGACATACTCATGGTGGTCAGAAAACTGCATTACATCCGGCACCGTCACTTTCGCACGTGAGTGGCACGTGAGAATAATTCTTTCTTGATTTACGACTACCGCGGACACCCCTCACCTTTTCCATGGCCGAGCAGGGCCCAGAGAGAACGACGTAGGTCCGGAGAACACCGAGGAGAACCGATTCGAGCCACTGCGTGACCCTGTCTGGAACGAGCCTCCCGCCATCCATCAAATTCTCCAAGAGCGGAACCCACTTGGCGTCCCCTTCTTGGGGTAGCCTGTCCACGGCTGCTGGACCGACTTCGTAGCCGACGTGGCCGGGACATCCGTCCGACACCTAAAAAGTGCGATTGACGTCGTTCAGAGGACGTACCTGGTACGTAGCTCCAAGGTACGGCCACTGACGAGGTGAGAAAGGAAGAGATGAGCTTCGCTTGTCTCGTCTCCAGCGCCCGCTTCCTACCTTCTACAATGCTTCAACGTATTGTGCACATCAAGCGTGCACGTGCAGTCAAAGCACTGTGGAAGGCATGGAGCATGTTCTGGAGGTTGGGCTTTCGAGCAACATGCCCTGCCGTTCTCACTCTGTAAGGGACTAAATCATAATCATCACCAAAGCACTCGTGAAGGCCAAGCGACGTCATACGTATCCTGCGGTATGCAATCTTTCCTTTAATAAATGAAAGACATTTACAAATCTCTGTAACGCGAAATTAGAGCGCAGCTCTTGAGGATGAGGAGGGAGGGTACGGAGGGAGGGTATGCCCCTCCTCCTCCTTCCATTCTCCTCCTCTTTCCTACTCCTACTTTCTACCTCCTTCTCTTCCTTTTGTCCTCCATACCTTCCCCTCCTCCACCTCCATACCTCCCCTCCTCCTCCTGCGTACCCTCCCATCCTCCTCCTACGTACTCTCCCCTCCTCCTCCTCCAGAAATTCCCCTCCTCCAAAAATTTCCCCGCTAAATTTAGCTGAAAAATTTGATGCCACGTGACCTCAACAGCAATTCAATTCCCCGCTTAATGTGAATTGAATTGCTGTTGAGGTCACATGAAGTCCGGTTTTTTCGCTCAATTTAGTCCGGTTAACCCGACGCCGACGCCGCGACGTCCGGAACCTGGCGCGTAAGAGCTGCGCTCTAAAAGCACGTAGCTAGCCCTTTACTTGGGTTCTTTCTTGTGCCTTTTCTATCTCAAAATAGCCTTTCGGAAAGGCGACTTGGTCATTCAACAGCAACCTGTCTATTGTGTCGAGTTTAGCCAACTTTCTTTGTTGTCCCAATACCTGACTCGCTGTGAACACAAAACGAGACAACTGAAGCTAATGAAGCACGACACTTGATTTGTCAACTGCCATGTTGCATCTTTCTGCAAACTGGTACAAAAATGTGAGACAACGGATTAAATATCAGTGTAGGTTCAACTGCACCAACATCTAACTACACACATGAAAAAAAAGCACCTCTGAAAGGACAGGCCAATGATCAATATGTTGGCTCAATAAACACGCGTTGTAAATGATTGTCACCTTTATATATATATACATAAAAACCCGTTTGTTTTGTTGCTTATGACCACGAATGACTTCGCCCCTTCTGCTTTAATCCCATGATACCGTCAATATACGTAAAATTAATTAATTATAAACGATGGTTGTCAGAGCGCCATGTTAAGCATCGAGACAGACCGACCGGTGCAGCTGCAAAACTTACGGTGAATTCGTCCTTCTCGAAAGGTAGGTTCAGCACAAGGTTAATGTCAAACTCGTCTGCCTTTTTGATCCGCAGCCCGTCGGAGTAGCTTCCGGTGTATTCGAGCCTGGGAAGCAGCACATAGGAATATAAGTCTACACGAATGTTAGTGTGCTCTCATTCAATGGTTCCCACTTGTTTTTAATCATTTGACGGTTGTCGCCGTACATGAGGCGGTGATTTCACATCTGAAATTTCCCGCACAAGCGCCATACCATGTGCAACCCGAGAGGTGCACGGTGTTTGTGCTTTGCTGTGGGTATTTATAGTTTCGAAGCGAGATAATTCGCGCACCTGATACGCCCGGAATTGTCGCTTCTCATGTCAACTGCTCGGACTATAGTGGCAATCGGAGCGCCGGCTATTCAGGCTGAAATTTTTTCCCACTTCTCAGAATTAAATTAAATGATGAAGATTATCAGCCAATGAAGAAGCTCTGTAAAGTACCTCCGGTTCTAAATCGGAGATCGCCAGAATGTCGCTGAAGCGGGCACGGCAACGTGAAACCGAATGAAAGAAAGGCTACATTTCCCGCTGAATATTCGCATTCGATGCTTCTCAACTGGAACAGCTTGCAAGTGCTTTATGTGCTCCCGTTAAATAAGATATAAAAAGCCTGAACATTGATTCTTTCTTGGTCCTCCCATTAAAACACAAAGCGCCCCCCCCAAAAAAAAAAAAAAACATTTTGTAGAAAAAAAAGAATTGCGAAAAAATTAAAAGAAAAAAAAAGAGTTAAAAGGTCCTCAATAACGCACGGAACGTTTCCAAGGACATGGGAACCAGAGTCCTCCCTATTTAAGGAGAAACAGAGTTTTGTGAAGACGATCGTATTGTGACGAAGGCAAGAAGTTCCTTCCTTCTCTTCTAAAGAGAAAGCTTCTGCCTTCTCAACACGAGAAAGCAGACACTTATTTTTACATATTTGTGGGTTGCAAATGAGGAGGCTTTGATTATCAAATTGCCCATAGTTCCACCGTCTACCCAAAGCCCACTTAAGAAGAGCAATTTCCTCACCTCTTAAAAAGCAGATGGAAGAGAGGATCCGTCTGCTTCATCTGAACAAAGATGTCGTCCAACAGGGTCTTCAGAATGGTAACATTGGTGGCGGTGACTTCGCTGTTCAGCTCGAGCGACGCATGGATCGAGTGAAGCTGAGGCTTCAGCTTGGCGTTCAGATCTCTCTCAGCGTGGTCGAAAGGCTGAAATAAACCGATTGATTGCGGTCTACCGGACTCGGGTTCGTTCCCTCCGGATCCCTGCATAGTGACAAAGCAGCGACACTTTCAGCGCACTACGAATTGAGGCAGCCATCCTGCCCTTAGCACGCCGCACCAACATACTAGACATCCAAAAGTGGCGACGGTGAACCTAGAGCCACTGAATGATCCAAGAGTACAGAAACTTCATATGCTTCGGTTCGGAACGGCGGAGCAGTGCTGCAATATCGACGGCTACGATGTGGAGGCACTCTGCAATCAGATTGAGCCGGGCAGACAAACCTTAAATATACTTTTTTTTTTTGTCCGATCGCCTTCCGAGTTCGATTGCCAATTCTGATTGGAGGTACGTCACCACGTTTTCAGAGTTCTAGTGCGCGCCAGTTTTCTATTTCTCGTTTCGTTCTTCTAGTGCCGAGGCGCCCAGCCACGGCCGATGGAGTGCGGGACTCGGAGAACATTCACTGGCTCTAGGTGAAGTCACGTCAGTGACGAAAAATCCGCAGTGTTAGAAAGTGAAGCAAACAGAGTTTTATGAAGAAACAAAACGTAGAGGGCGAGGCAGTTGTGGTTAGATCCGTGCGCACCTGCTTAGAAGCAGCATGCGCTAATGCCTCACAGGCAACGTATTTCAATGGTACTTTCAACGTATAAAGTACAAAGGATCACTGGTACTTCACAAACCACGAGCTAATGGCTCGTGGTTTTCGAAGTACTAGTACTCCCGTTGAGTGAAACATCAAGAGAATAGTTGCTAGAAGGTTAACCACGAGCATGGCTGTCCCAACTATGTTGGTGCAAGCTACCCAAGTTCTTTTCCAACTTCTGAAATATTAGACGAAGGCATTTAGGATTGCTGTAATTGTGTTACGTCTATGTTTATACGGTATCATAGGCGAAGATCTGTCCGCACAAATTTCCAAACGAGTTTTCTTCTTTGCAAGTGTCATGCCAAGCAGCTTTTTTAGTTCTGGACACAAGTGCTCATTGTCGTAGACTGAGGCACGTGTAGCGTGGCTCAAATCTGAGGTTGACAACTGCTTCTTCCATGCTTTCTTGATTACAAAATGCTTTTTTGAGCGAATATTCAATTGCGCAATGATAAGCGGGCATGACGACGAATTGCCTGCCGTCACGCGATGACATATGTCGACATCGCACGGAGCAGTAGGTTCGTCAATCAACTCATCAATTTTCTTCACAACTTCCGATCGATTTTCATTTGACCGGCGGAACGTTCTAGATTTCTATGTTGTGGTTTAGAGAGTATTGCTTGCAGAGCGCTAGCCGACTTTCATTCGGTTGAGCTTGTTTTTTTATGGTTGCACCGTCCTCGCGAAGATGAACGTTTTGTATTTCCGAACCATCATGTTCTTTTTTTTATTTTTTCCTTCTCAGCCCTCATTTCCTCAAAAACCTTGGTTGAAACTTTCGAGGCTGGCCTTTATCTCTCTGAGCTCTTTTTGCATTTCTCTCTCGAAAGCACTACGGAAATCTCTTAGTTCTTGCCTTAACTCTGTTTTAATGTCGTCACAAAATTTAGCGAAGTCTGCTGTCATTGTACAGCTTACTAGACAAGAACACAGAAGAGCAAAACACTAAGTGGCATCAGCGTCCGCGCAACAAGACAGTAACGTATATGCGATAAAACGATTTGTTCCCTACCTGTAAACAGGAGTACGGGATGAGTCTCCTGCAACCTTTCGCTGCCGCCGCTGACAAAGAAAGTGTCGCCTCTTGAAGGCTCCTTTCAGCTGGCGGTGGTGGTGGTGCTGACGTTTTTGTGCCAGCCTGTCTTAGTGTAACCCATTGCAGCTTATCCCAAAAAGATGACGGTTCGTTCGGGACAGGATCGTAGATGAGTCTGTAAACAGGAGTACGGGATGAGGAACCTTCTGCTGCCGCCGCTGCCAAAGAAATCTTGTAACTAATCATGCCCAGTAATATTTTAGTGTAAAATGTAAACTCCATTGTGCACACGGGTTTATCAAGTGGTGTCCAATATCTACCTGCCGCTAAACTTCCTAAATACGTCATGGCAGAGCGCTAAGCAGCCGTCACCAAATTTAGAGGTCAGATGCTGGACATTACATAACATGTCATGTGTGAATCGCATGTAACAAACTCTGATGGGTGTTTGCACATCTAATCCAGATATTAAATGAGATATCTACCTCTACATGCTTTGCTGCCTAGATTGTTTTATGTTTGTGATGTGTAATTACAAAATATTTGAATGTTCCGCAGCTATGCTTCGGCAACACCAGGCAGTTCAAAGGGAAAGATCCACTGGAGATAAATTGCAAAAATCGGGTTTGTAAGCTTCGACACTAATATGCCATGTAATTGGAGCCAAGTGGCACACTTGATTTCTGAAATTATCGAAGACTTGCCCCAGCTGAATGGTACACGTAAAAACAAATATTTCTATGGACTGACAGAGGTTCCTAACAGAATTAAAACCATTCTGGTTATTGGGGCATTTGCTTCAACAAAAACAGAACGAGATAGAAGCAAGGACTTCATTCCCTTGCCAGTTTTTGATAGCATAAATGCTTTATAACTTTTATATGAAATAAATTTACTCATGTCGGTCTGCAGATCTTGTTTTTGTTTGCAAATTTCGACCGGGACATGTCTTTTGTCTATATTTACTGAAATCAAATGCACCGCCTAGTGAAACTTACGTGATAAATTAGTGCCGTAGCTCGCAAAGCTGATATTTGCGATTTATTTAAAGTGGGTTCTCTTCCAGCGGACCACATGGTATTCCACGTCACATCAGCGTTTTAATCTTTTTGCGGGCTAGTAGGTTGCGTGGGCAGATGCGTACTCAGGCTTTCTTGGTATGAGTTTTGGCGGGATATTTGTCGGGGGGTCGCGCTGTGTGTCGGTAGGCGATGATGAATACGCGACGGAAGAAGGATGCGAAGCCTAAAGTAAAAGAAGGACCCGATATAGAATGTGAGGAGTGTAGCCGTTGGTGCTACATGATGGAGGCGGAGTTCAAAAGTGTAGCAGAAGCCGAGGGGAGCAGCTTCACATGCCGGAGTTGCGAGAAGGTCGAGGATGGTTTTAGGAGAATAGGAGGGGAATGGGCCTGAACGGATTCTGAACGGATGTCGCAGTGATAATCTCGTGACTTTTGGGCCCGGTCGTGGGAACGTTAAAAGTGTCTTTTGAAGGAGTTTGAAATTACTTTGTTTATGCATAGCTTTGTTGGGGTTTCTTTGCAAGTTTTACGTAGTGTTCAGAATAATAATGATTTTATTTTCAAACCATCATGCGGCCATTTTTAATCAAAATTAACGAGTAACGTGTAATGTAATTTGATAGGAGATGCCATATAACAATAACGACATTACTTTACTCGTTAGTCATTTCGGATTCTAACGAGTACGTTGTGTGTCAGTAAAAAAACTAACGTGTTACCAGTAACGTCGTTAATTGTAACGCGTTAGTTTCAACACTGCTACCTGGGTAGCTTGGGGCCTTATTACAAAGCTAAATGGCGCTGATAAAATATTAAAAAGTCTGAAGACACCTAAGCACTTCTTATGAATTGTGCGAGCCTGAATGGAGTTTTTGCGCTCCCTTAGTTCGTCTGCGGCGTAGTGGCGCGGACGGCCACGTTTGGGCACTGCCGAGGTAGCGGCCGACGGTCAAGCGCGCGCTTTCGTGAGCCGCGCTGAGCTTGGCTGAACAACATTCTCCGAGTTCGCCCAAGCGGGCTTTGTGGCTGCAGGCGGCCAGGCCCGCACCGCCGCACCTCGCCGGTCCGCTGCGTGCGCTGCGCCGCCATGGAGACGGCTTCAATGGTGGCGGATTTTGGAACCACGCCGCACGAGAGCCAATAGGAGCCTCGTTCCTTGATGACGCGCGCCAGCCAATGGGAGCATAATCCATCAGAAATCGGCTTCACTTCGCTCCTTTTGGAGAGGTGAATTTATCTGCCGTTTTACGTGGCTTTTTGCGCGGCTTCAAAGCTGGGGTGCTTCAGATCGCAGCTTCACTTCGCTCCTTTGGGACAGGGGAATTTAGCTGCCGCGTGGCGCGACTGACGAAGTCGGCTCTGTCCATCAACAGTTAATGCTTTTGCATTAGAAAAAAATACAGGGGACGATGCGAGGGAGCATGGCTGGTCACCGTGTGACAACTCCAGAAAATGTACGCCAGTAAAGACGAAAAAAATTCAGTGAAAAACCAAACAGATGCGTGCAGTGATGCTTGTTGTTTCAGAAGTACGAGATCGAAAACGGGCCTCACCGATCTCCACTCATAAGCACCGCAACAAATAATAAAAGCTGTACTTACGTCGCTCCCGCTCGTCGTCGAACGTTCATACACCAATTGAACAACCGTTGATGGTAGGAATCTTGAAGTGCTTGACGATTTTTAGCGTGGCAGCCGTAGCCGCGGTCAAAGAAGGCGCGAAATGGAAGAGTAGCGAAATGGAAAAAGCGCGCCATGGGTCAGATGGATGAATGGGTGCTGAATAAATGCTAATGGCTGTACCATGGCTCTACCCTTTATATACCAACTCATGTTTAGAAAAAAACGGGAGCTCCCCTAGCGGACACCACTGGCGCAGTGCGTGTGCGATGGAGTATGGGCAAGAAGCTCGCCGTCGCCCATTAAGAAGCCATTGCCATGCGATGTTGTCGGCGTCGGTGTGAGTCCCCGTGCTCACTTTCGCTTTGGAATTGTTGATTCTACGTCTTCCTGGCCATGTCTGACTACTTGAGCGGCCTCAGCGAAATTACCGATTCTCGTTACACCGCAACACTTCGTGTGAATATTGGGCGCGTTAAGTCCGTGCTCCGGAGCGCCAGAGTTTGGCGCTCCTTTCACTCAATTCGTAGGAGTGGGCCTGTTCACACACTTGCGTTCGGAGCGAACGCAAGTGTGTGTGTGTTTCAGAAGTACGAGCTCGAAAACGGGCCTCACAGATCTCGAACTCATAGGCAGCGCTATAAATAATAAACATGTACTTACGTCGCTCCCGCTCTTCGTCGATCGTTCATACACCAATTGAACAACCGTTGATGGTACGAATCTTGAAGTGCTTGACGATTTTTAGCGTGGCAGCCGCAGCCGCGGTCAAAGAAGGCGCGAAATGGAAGAGTAGCGAAATGGAAAAAGCGCGCCATGGGTCAGATGGATGAATGGGTGCTGAATAAATGCTAATGGCTGTACCGATGGCTCTACCCTTTATATACCAACTCATGTTTAGAACCAAACCGGGAGCTCCCGTAGCGGACACCACCGGCGCAGCTGCATGTGCGATGAAGTATGGGCAAGAAGCTTGCCGTCGCTCATAATCAATCCATTGGAGCAGAATGCGATGTCTGTGTCGGCGTCGGTGTGAGTCCCCGTGCTCATTTTCGCTTTGGAATTGTTGATTCTACGTCTTCCTGGCAATGTCTGACTACTTGAGCGGCCTCAGCGAAATCACCGATTCTCGTTACACCGCAACACTTCGTGTGAATATTGGGCGCGTTAAGTCCGTGCTCCGGAGCGCCAGAGTTTGGCGCTCCTTTCACTCAATTCGTAGGAGTGGGCCTGTTCACACACTTGCGTTCGGAGCGAACGCAAGTGTGTGTGTGTTTCAGAAGTACGAGCTCGAAAACGGGTCTCACAGGTCTCGAACTCATAGGCAGCGCTATAAATAATAAACATGTATCTTACGTCGCTCCCGCTCTTCGTCGATCGTTCATACACCAATTGAACAACCGTTGATGGTACGAATCTTGAAGTGCTTGACGATTTTTAGCGCGCCAGCCGCAGCCGCGGTCAAAGAAGGCGCGGAATGGAAAAGCTAGCGAAACGAAAAAGTCGCGCCATGGGTCAGATGGATGGATAGATGCTGAATAAATGCTAATGGCTGTACCGTTGTGGTTACCCTTTATATACATGGCTTGCACTGACGTCACATCCCATACCTTTGACCACCATGTAAGAGGAGGCAGAGGGAAGCTGCCTTTGTAAGAATTTCTGAAGGACGGATCTGACCTTCTATAATCTTCTATAGGAGAAGAATAGCGACGTCTGTGTCGGCGTCGCTGTGAGTCCCCGTGCTCTTTTTCGCGTTGGAGGTGTTGATTCTACGTCTTCCTGGCAATGTCTGACTACTTAAGCGGCCTCAGCGAAATCACCGAGGCTCGTTACACCGCAAGACTTCGCGTGAATAATGGGCTCGTTAAGTCCGTGCTCCGGAGCGTGCTCGGAGCGCCAGGTTTGGCGCTCCTTTCACTAAACGCACAGGAGTGGGCCCGTTCACACACTTGCGTTCGGAGCGACCACTACGCTTACGAACGAATACAGCCGGTTGGAACGACCGGCTGCCATAAGCAACGAAGCGCCAACTGCCATTTCGTTTGTGTTCGTTCGCAACGCAAGGAGTTGAGCCGGGCTGAACTTTTTCCCTACGTTCGGGAACGAGGGAGCGACCGCACCGACAGACCAATCGCAGCTCGAGGAGAGCTAGGTCTCGCGTGTTGCATTGCCGTGGTGCCGGTGGCGGTTCCTTCTATCTGCAAACAGATATCATCGGTGGTGGTCGTCGACGTGGTCGGCACGGTGGAAGCTCACTGTTCCGCGTAAAAGCGCTATCCTTAAACGCGTTAAGTCGGCGCTCCTTTACCCCTACTCCGACGCTCCGAGTTTCCATACTCCGAGCGCTGCAACTAAACGGCGCATGGAGTACAGGAGCGCGACACACCGAAACTATCGACGAGCCACACGAGCTCCTTCCGACCGCACGGTTATGACGAACCCGGCTTCTCCTGGATACGGGTGGCAGGAGCCGAAATTATTTCGAACAGATAAATTAATTAGGCCCGTGTGGAGCGGCGGAGTCTAAAGCAAAAGAGACGGACACGTTATGAAGTTTCTACGAATGTTTTAATATTCCTGAAAGGTGTGAAGACTCGCTTCGTGCACATTTGTGGAAAGTTAACTTGGCCGATCTATTTATTGACCATGCATGCTGTTCCGATTTAAATTAAAAACATCATTCTTGAACCCGCTCGTCGACGAAGGAAACCCTCAAATCTGTCAGAGATTCCGTGGTTCCGTATCGCAGCGGCGAGATGGAAGCTACGCCGATACCGGCACACCGTCATTCGATAGCGCGTCAATTCGTTTTCTTGCGGTATGCATGAACAAACCTTTTCCGCAACACTTAACTGATATGTTTCGGCTTTCCAATCAAAGTATCTTGATTCGCTGGGCTAAGCAGCAGCGTTCCGACTCTCTTCTCATCTCAACAAATTTTCTGTCGCTGTGTGGTCAGCACGCTACCGTTCGATGGATGAATTCGTTTTCAGGCGAGATGCATGACCAAACCATTCCCTCAACGCTAACTGATGTTTCGGCTTTCCTATCTAAGTATCTTTATTCGCTGCGGCTGGGCTAAGCATTCTAAGCAGGGCAGCGGTCTGATTTTCTTTTCATCACAACTTTTCTGTCGCCGAGTTATCGGCACGCTCGTGCGATAGATGAATTTGTTTTCAGGCAAGACGCACGAACAAAGCTTTTCCTCAACGCTACCTGACGTTTCGGCTTCGAAATCGAAGTATCTTTATTCGCTGGGCCAAGCATTATAAAAGGGATAGAGCGGTCCGAATGTCTCCTCATCTCGGCAACTTTTCTGTCGCTGTGCTATCATCACGCTACCGTTTGATAGATGCAATTTTTGTTCAGACGAGATGCACGAACAAACCTTTTTCGGAACGCTAATTGCTGTCTTGGCTTTCAAATCAAATCGTTTTTACCTGCTGGATTAAGAACTAATCAACTGAAAAGGGGCAGCGGTCCGGCCCGGCTGCGCCTTTCGTCTCGACGGTCTCAACAACAGCGCAGCCATCCTGTTTGTTTACGTGACGCCACCGAGCGCGAAGAAGTCACTCGCGCTCCGAGAAATTTTCGGTGCACGAAGAGCGCGCTCGACCGTTTAGTGAAAGGAGCGCCACAGTCCCTTTGTTCGCGGGCCGGGGGAGAGGAATGAAAGATAAGAGAGATAGAGCTAGAGTGAGTAGCAGCAGTCGCCCCAGCAGCGCCCCGCAACATCGCGCCGCCGCGCAAACGAACGCAGTCGTAGATAACGCCCTCGTTGCAGCCGTCGGAATTATTTCGCCTGAGAACTAATTAATCTGTAAACGGTAGCGTGCCGACAGCACAGAGACAGAAAAGCTGTCTAGATGAGGAGGCATTTGGACCGCTGCACCTTTTATAATGCTTAGCCCAGCGAATAAAGATGCTTCGATTGGAAAGACGAAACATCAGTTAAGCGCGAGACACATGCGCGAAAACTCCATCCGATCCGACGTCCGATCCGACAGTACGACTGCCTGATCCGAAAAATTTGGTCGCTTCAGACGTCGGATCGGCGATCCGACGTGCGTCCAACGCGCCAGATAGTTTCGCACGGCGGACGGATTGTCGGATGCGTCCAGCCAATGACAGCACAGCTAGCGCGAACGTCATGATGACGTACCGTGTCTGGCGGGACGGGCGACAGGAAGCCGGACGCGTGGATCCCGCTGACTCATTCGAAAAAGATGGCCCCGGCAAAGAATGCACGCGGTAGCGAGAACGAGCTCCTAACTTCGCTCGTGCGAGCTAGACCGTCAATCTGGGACCAGAGCCGGCTTGCTAGAAGCAGCATCTCAGCTGAGACTGGGTGAAAGAAAGCACTGCCAAAGCCAGCGCACGAGCTGAGCGGGACTCAAGCTGCGTCTCAAGACGCTCGCGCGCCCCAGCCCTCGCAGTGCTTTCTTTCACCCAGTCTCAGCTGAGACGCTGTTCTAGCAAGCCGGCCCAGATATCTATGAACGCGGACCTCCTGGGCGGAGCCAAACGGATCGTCGTGTCGCATTCAAGGTCGGAAGTGTGCCTCGAACTGTCACGTGCGGCAATTCGGAGCGGCGTTCGGACTGTCGGATCGGACGTCGGATCGGACGATTCTGCCGTCCATGTGTCTCGCGCTTTAGCGTTGATTGAAGGGTTTGTTCATGCGTCTTGCCTGAAAACAAATTGATCTATCCAACGAGCGTGCCGACAGCTCTGCGACAGAAAAGTCGAGAAGATAGTCGGACTGCTGCCCTTTTTAAAATGCTTTGCCCAGCCGCAGCGAATAAAGATACTTAGATTGGGAAGCCGAAGCATCAGTTAGCGTTGCGGGAAAGGTTTGTTCAAGCATCTCGCCTGAAAACGAGTTCATCTATCGAACGGTAGCGTAACAAGAGAACAGCGACAAAACGTTGTTCAGATGAGAAGACAGTCGGACCGCTGCCCTTTTTAGAATGCTTAGCCCAGCGAATCAAAATACTTCGACTGGAAAGCCGAAACATCATATTCATGCATCTTGCCTGAAATGAATTGACGTTTTCAGATACTCCGGGTAAATGCGTTTATTTCATCCGTAACAGAACGGCGCAGCGAGGTGCACGCTGCGACGTAGGTTGAGAGAGTCCCTCTGGTTACAGCCGTCTCCGTGAACGGAACTTGATCCGTGCGAGCGGACCTCGGCTGTCGGCGGTTGGACTTTGTACGAGTTCTTATACGCGTAGTCGCGGCCGGTATCGGCGTAGCACACCGTCGGCTTCCCTCTCGGGCTGCAAGACAGAACCACGAAATATCTTACAAGTTTGAGGGTTTCCTGCATCGACAAGCGGGTTCAAGAATGTTGTCTATAATTTAAATATGAACAGCATGCATGGTCAATGAATAGATCGGCCAAGGTAACTTTCCACATATGTGCTCGAAGCGAGTCTTAAAAACTTTCAGGAATGTTAAAACATTGGTAGAAACTTGATGACGACGCCGACTTTTTTGCTTTTGACTCTGCCGCTCCACACGGGCCTAATTAATTTATCTCCAAAATAATTTCGGCTTCTGCCACCCGTATCCACGAGATGCCGGGTTCGTCATATCCGTGCGGTGGAAGGAGCCTGTCGGTTTGTCGATTGTTTCGGTGTGTCGCGCTCCTGTACCGTCTGTAACTACGATCTGATCCGTCTGTAACTACGATCGAAATCGAAAGACCCACGAAACGTTTTGCTGGATATTCCAACAGACTAGTTTTAAGCCGTACACTTTCAGTGGTTGCACGCATAATACGATGCTCAAACGGATCAAGCTTCTGCTCGGACAGGCATCATCAGTTTTCTCCAGTGTCAATCCCAGCTGCTTTGTAGTCAGCTGGTTCCTGAAGTTTACGCCGTCTCTATGTATCTCTACGAAAGCCGAGTTGCTTGAAGTCGATCGCAAGGTCCGATCACCTTCCATGCTAAACTATGACATGCTTAGCATTAATTAGGAGTGGACGAATAATGCTCCGAATCGAAACGCGCTGCATCATTTTCATAGCTTCGACACTGAAAAGAGCCTGTATGTCGTGGCCTTCTTTGCAATGTAAAATTGTTGAGTCACTCAGTGCTACTCGATCCATAGTATTCAGATTAGCTGTGTCATTGAAACTCGGCACTCACTTTCTTTAAGACGAGTTCTCACTTAGCTGGAAAAAGGGTAATCCAAGCAGTCTTCATTTTCTTGGGACCAGCAAAACAAGAATCAGCTGATTTGTCTGATTTAGCGAAGCTCAGATTTTATTCGGTCCATGAACCAAGTTTCACACCAACTGTCCTATTAGTAGCGCGACCCTGCCCTCGAAAACGGTTGTGGCACCGTCTCTCGCAGGAGAAAAGAAGCGTAGGCAAGCGGAGGCAACAGCGAGTAGATCGCTGCCGTCGCCGCGTTATCTCTGGCCGTTCGGAGTGCGTCCAAACTTCTCAGCGAGCGCGCTCGCACAACAACACACGCGACGAACGGCTTTGCGCTTCTTTCGTCGTCGCTCGCAGGAGAAGAGAAGCGTAGGCAAGCGGAGGCAACAGCGAGTAGATCGCTGCCGTTTCCGCGTAATCTCTGGCCGTTCGGAGTGCGTCCAAACTTCTCAGCGAGCGCGCTCGCACAACAACACACGCGACGAACGGCTTTGCGCTTCTTTCGTCGTCGCTCGCAGGAGAAGAGAAGCGTAGGCAAGCGGAGGCAACAGCGAGTAGATCGCTGCCGTTTCCGCGTAATCTCTGGCCGTTCGGAGTGCGTCCAAACTTCTCAGCGAGCGCGCTCGCACAACAACACAGCGACGAACGGCTTTGCGCTTCTTTCGTCGTCGCTCGCAGGAGAAGAGAAGCGTAGGCAAGCGGAGGCAACAGCGAGTAGATCGCTGCCGTTGCCGCGTAATCTCTGGCCGTTCGGAGTGCGTCCAAACTTCTCAGCGAGCGCGCTCGCACAACAACACACGCGACGAACGGCTTTGCGCTTCTTTCGTCGTCGCTCGCAGGAGAAGAGAAGCGTAGGCAAGCGGAGGCAACAGCGAGTAGATCGCTGCCGTTTCCGCGTTATCTCTGGCCGTTCGGAGTGCGTCCGAACTTCTCAGCGAGCGCGCTCGCACAACAACACACGCGACGAACGGCTTTGCGCTTCTTTCGTCGTCGCTCGCAGGAGAAGAGAAGCGTAGGCAAGCGGAGGCAACAGCGAGTAGATCGCTGCCGTTGCCGCGTTATCTCTGGCCGTTCGGAGTGCGTCCAAACTTCTCAGCGAGCGCGCTCGCACAACAACACACGCGACGAACGGCTTTGCGCTTCTTTCGTCGTCGCTCGCAGGAGAAGAGAAGCGTAGGCAAGCGGAGGCAACAGCGAGTAGATCGCTGCCGTTTCCGCGTAATCTCTGGCCGTTCGGAGTGCGTCCAAACTTCTCAGCGAGCGCGCTCGCACAACAACACACGCGACGAACGGCTTTGCGCTTCTTTCGTCGTCGCTCGCAGGAGAAGAGAAGCGTAGGCAAGCGGAGGCAACAGCGAGTAGATCGCTGCCGTTTCCGCGTAATCTCTGGCCGTTCGGAGTGCGTCCAAACTTCTCAGCGAGCGCGCTCGCACAACAACACACGCGACGAACGGCTTTGCGCTTCTTTCGTCGTCGCTCGCAGGAGAAGAGAAGCGTAGGCAAGCGGAGGCAACAGCGAGTAGATCGCTGCCGTTTCCGCGTTATCTCTGGCCGTTCGGAGTGCGTCCAAACTTCTCAGCGAGCGCGCTCGCACAACAACACACGCGACGAACGGCTTTGCGCTTCTTTCGTCGTCGCTCGCAGGAGAAGAGAAGCGGAGGCAAGCGGAGGCAACAGCGAGTAGATCGCTGCCGTTGCCGCGTAATCTCTGGCCGTTCGGAGTGCGTCCGAACTTCTCAGCGAGCGCGCTCGCACAACAACACACGCGACGAACGGCTTTGCGCTTCTTTCGTCGTCGCTCGCAGGAGAAGAGAAGCGTAGGCAAGCGGAGGCAACAGCGAGTAGATCGCTGCCGTTGCCGCGTAATCTCTGGCCGTTCGGAGTGCGTCCAAACTTCTCAGCGAGCGCGCTCGCACAACAACACACGCGACGAACGGCTTTGCGCTTCTTTCGTCGTCGCTCGCAGGAGAAGAGAAGCGTAGGCAAGCGGAGGCAACAGCGAGTAGATCGCTGCCGTTTCCGCGTTATCTCTGGCCGTTCGGAGTGCGTCCGAACTTCTCAGCGAGCGCGCTCGCACAACAACACAGCGACGAACGGCTTTGCGCTTCTTTCGTCGTCGCTCGCAGGAGAAGAGAAGCGTAGGCAAGCGGAGGCAACAGCGAGTAGATCGCTGCCGTTGCCGCGTTATCTCTGGCCGTTCGGAGTGCGTCCGAACTTCTCAGCGAGCGCGCTCGCACAACAACACACGCGACGAACGGCTTTGCGCTTCTTTCGTCGTCGCTCGCAGGAGAAGAGAAGCGGAGGCAAGCGGAGGCAACAGCGAGTAGATCGCTGCCGTTGCCGCGTTATCTCTGGCCGTTCGGAGTGCGTCCAAACTTCTCAGCGAGCGCGCTCGCACAACAACACACGCGACGAACGGCTTTGCGCTTCTTTCGTCGTCGCTCGCAGGAGAAGAGAAGCGGAGGCAAGCGGAGGCAACAGCGAGTAGATCGCTGCCGTTTCCGCGTAATCTCTGGCCGTTCGGAGTGCGTCCAAACTTCTCAGCGAGCGCGCTCGCACAACAACACACGCGACGAACGGCTTTGCGCTTCTTTCGTCGTCGCTCGCAGGAGAAGAGAAGCGTAGGCAAGCGGAGGCAACAGCGAGTAGATCGCTGCCGTTGCCGCGTTATCTCTGGCCGTTCGGAGTGCGTCCAAACTTCTCAGCGAGCGCGCTCGCACAACAACACAGGCGACGAACGGCTTTGCGCTTCTTTCGTCGTCGCTCGCAGGAGAAGAGAAGCGTAGGCAAGCGGAGGCAACAGCGAGTAGATCGCTGCCGTTTCCGCGTTATCTCTGGCCGTTCGGAGTGCGTCCAAACTTCTCAGCGAGCGCGCTCGCACAGAACACACGCGACGAACGGCTTTGCGCTTCTTTCGTCGTCGCTCGCAGGAGAAGAGAAGCGTAGGCAAGCGGAGGCAACAGCGAGTAGATCGCTGCCGTTTCCGCGTTATCTCTGGCCGTTCGGAGTGCGTCCGAACTTCTCAGTGAGCGCGCTCGCACAACAACACACGCGACGAACGGCTTTGCGCTTCTTTCGTCGTCGCTCGCAGGAGAAGAGAAGCGGAGGCAAGCGGAGGCAACAGCGAGTAGATCGCTGCCGTTGCCGCGTTATCTCTGGCCGTTCGGAGTGCGTCCGAACTTCTCAGTGAGCGCGCTCGCACAACAACACACGCGACGAACGGCTTTGCGCTTCTTTCGTCGTCGCTCGCAGGAGAAGAGAAGCGGAGGCAAGCGGAGGCAACAGCGAGTAGATCGCTGCCGTTGCCGCGTTATCTCTGGCCGTTCGGAGTGCGTCCGAACTTCTCAGCGAGCGCGCTCGCACAACAACACACGCGACGAACGGCTTTGCGCTTCTTTCGTCGTCGCTCGCAGGAGAAGAGAAGCGTAGGCAAGCGGAGGCAACAGCGAGTAGATCGCTGCCGTTGCCGCGTTATCTCTGGCCGTTCGGAGTGCGTCCGAACTTCTCAGCGAGCGCGCTCGCACAACAACACACGCGACGAACGGCTTTGCGCTTCTTTCGTCGTCGCTCGCAGGAGAAGAGAAGCGGAGGCAAGCGGAGGCAACAGCGAGTAGATCGCTGCCGTTTCCGCGTAATCTCTGGCCGTTCGGAGTGCGTCCGAACTTCTCAGCGAGCGCGCTCGCACAACAACACACGCGACGAACGGCTTTGCGCTTCTTTCGTCGTCGCTCGCAGGAGAAGAGAAGCGTAGGCAAGCGGAGGCAACAGCGAGTAGATCGCTGCCGTTGCCGCGTAATCTCTGGCCGTTCGGAGTGCGTCCAAACTTCTCAGCGAGCGCGCTCGCACAACAACACGCGACGAACGGCTTTGCGCTTCTTTCGTCGTCGCTCGCAGGAGAAGAGAAGCGTAGGCAAGCGGAGGCAACAGCGAGTAGATCGCTGCCGTTGCCGCGTTATCTCTGGCCGTTCGGAGTGCGTCCAAACTTCTCAGCGAGCGCGCTCGCACAACAACACACGCGACGAACGGCTTTGCGCTTCTTTCGTCGTCGCTCGCAGGAGAAGAGAAGCGTAGGCAAGCGGAGGCAACAGCGAGTAGATCGCTGCCGTCGCCGCGTTATCTCTGGCCGTTCGGAGTGCGTCCGAACTTCTCAGCGAGCGCGCTCGCACAACAACACACGCGACGAACGGCTTTGCGCTTCTTTCGTCGTCGCTCGCAGGAGAAGAGAAGCGTAGGCAAGCGGAGGCAACAGCGAGTAGATCGCTGCCGTCGCCGCGTTATCTCTGGCCGTTCGGAGTGCGTCCGAACTTCTCAGCGAGCGCGCTCGCACAACAACACACGCGACGAACGGCTTTGCGCTTCTTTCGTCGTCGCTCGCAGGAGAAGAGAAGCGTAGGCAAGCGGAGGCAACAGCGAGTAGATCGCTGCCGTTGCCGCGTTATCTCTGGCCGTTCGGAGTGCGTCCGAACTTCTCAGCGAGCGCGCTCGCACAACAACACACGCGACGAACGGCTTTGCGCTTCTTTCGTCGTCGCTCGCAGGAGAAGAGAAGCGTAGGCAAGCGGAGGCAACAGCGAGTAGATCGCTGCCGTTTCCGCGTTATCTCTGGCCGTTCGGAGTGCGTCCGAACTTCTCAGCGAGCGCGCTCGCACAACAACACACGCGACGAACGGCTTTGCGCTTCTTTCGTCGTCGCTCGCAGGAGAAGAGAAGCGTAGGCAAGCGGAGGCAACAGCGAGTAGATCGCTGCCGTTGCCGCGTTATCTCTGGCCGTTCGGAGTGCGTCCGAACTTCTCAGCGAGCGCGCTCGCACAACAACACACGCGACGAACGGCTTTGCGCTTCTTTCGTCGTCGCTCGCAGGAGAAGAGAAGCGGAGGCAAGCGGAGGCAACAGCGAGTAGATCGCTGCCGTTGCCGCGTTATCTCTGGCCGTTCGGAGTGCGTCCGAACTTCTCAGCGAGCGCGCTCGCACAACAACACACGCGACGAACGGCTTTGCGCTTCTTTCGTCGTCGCTCGCAGGAGAAGAGAAGCGTAGGCAAGCGGAGGCAACAGCGAGTAGATCGCTGCCGTCGCCGCGTTATCTCTGGCCGTTCGGAGTGCGTCCGAACTTCTCAGCGAGCGCGCTCGCACAACAACACACGCGACGAACGGCTTTGCGCTTCTTTCGTCGTCGCTCGCAGGAGAAGAGAAGCGGAGGCAAGCGGAGGCAACAGCGAGTAGATCGCTGCCGTTGCCGCGTTATCTCTGGCCGTTCGGAGTGCGTCCGAACTTCTCAGCGAGCGCGCTCGCACAACAACACACGCGACGAACGGCTTTGCGCTTCTTTCGTCGTCGCTCGCAGGAGAAGAGAAGCGGAGGCAAGCGGAGGCAACAGCGAGTAGATCGCTGCCGTTGCCGCGTTATCTCTGGCCGTTCGGAGTGCGTCCGAACTTCTCAGCGAGCGCGCTCGCACAACAACACACGCGACGAACGGCTTTGCGCTTCTTTCGTCGTCGCTCGCAGGAGAAGAGAAGCGGAGGCAAGCGGAGGCAACAGCGAGTAGATCGCTGCCGTCGCCGCGTTATCTCTGGCCGTTCGGAGTGCGTCCGAACTTCTCAGCGAGCGCGCTCGCACAACAACACACGCGACGAACGGCTTTGCGCTTCTTTCGTCGTCGCTCGCAGGAGAAGAGAAGCGGAGGCAAGCGGAGGCAACAGCGAGTAGATCGCTGCCGTTGCCGCGTTATCTCTGGCCGTTCGGAGTGCGTCCGAACTTCTCAGCGAGCGCGCTCGCACAACAACACAGGCGACGAACGGCTTTGCGCTTCTTTCGTCGTCGCTCGCAGGAGAAGAGAAGCGGAGGCAAGCGGAGGCAACAGCGAGTAGATCGCTGCCGTTGCCGCGTTATCTCTGGCCGTTCGGAGTGCGTCCGAACTTCTCAGCGAGCGCGCTCGCACAACAACACAGGCGACGAACGGCTTTGCGCTTCTTTCGTCGTCGCTCGCAGGAGAAGAGAAGCGTAGGCAAGCGGAGGCAACAGCGAGTAGATCGCTGCCGTCGCCGCGTTATCTCTGGCCGTTCGGAGTGCGTCCGAACTTCTCAGCGAGCGCGCTCGCACAACAACACAGGCGACGAACGGCTTTGCGCTTCTTTCGTCGTCGCTCGCAGGAGAAGAGAAGCGTAGGCAAGCGGAGGCAACAGCGAGTAGATCGCTGCCGTCGCCGCGTTATCTCTGGCCGTTCGGAGTGCGTCCGAACTTCTCAGCGAGCGCGCTCGCACAACAACACAGGCGACGAACGGCTTTGCGCTTCTTTCGTCGTCGCTCGCAGGAGAAGAGAAGCGAGGCAAGCGGAGGCAACAGCGAGTAGATCGCTGCCGTTTCCGCGTTATCTCTGGCCGTTCGGAGTGCGTCCGAACTTCTCAGCGAGCGCGCTCGCACAACAACACAGGCGACGAACGGCTTTGCGCTTCTTTCGTCGTCGCTCGCAGGAGAAGAGAAGCGTAGGCAAGCGGAGGCAACAGCGAGTAGATCGCTGCCGTTGCCGCGTTATCTCTGGCCGTTCGGAGTGCGTCCGAACTTCTCAGCGAGCGCGCTCGCACAACAACACAGGCGACGAACGGCTTTGCGCTTCTTTCGTCGTCGCTCGCAGGAGAAGAGAAGCGGAGGCAAGCGGAGGCAACAGCGAGTAGATCGCTGCCGTCGCCGCGTTATCTCTGGCCGTTCGGAGTGCGTCCGAACTTCTCAGCGAGCGCGCTCGCACAACAACACAGGCGACGAACGGCTTTGCGCTTCTTTCGTCGTCGCTCGCAGGAGAAGAGAAGCGGAGGCAAGCGGAGGCAACAGCGAGTAGATCGCTGCCGTCGCCGCGTTATCTCTGGCCGTTCGGAGTGCGTCCGAACTTCTCAGTGAGCGCGCTCGCACAACAACACACGCGACGAACGGCTTTGCGCTTCTTTCGTCGTCGCTCGCAGGAGAAGAGAAGCGAGGCAAGCGGAGGCAACAGCGAGTAGATCGCTGCCGTTGCCGCGTTATCTCTGGCCGTTCGGAGTGCGTCCGAACTTCTCAGCGAGCGCGCTCGCACAACAACACAGGCGACGAACGGCTTTGCGCTTCTTTCGTCGTCGCTCGCAGGAGAAGAGAAGCGAGGCAAGCGAGGCAACAGCGAGTAGATCGCTGCCGTCGCCGCGTTATCTCTGGCCGTTCGGAGTGCGTCCGAACTTCTCAGTGAGCGCGCTCGCACAAGAACACAGGCGACGAACGGCTTTGCGCTTCTTTCGTCGTCGCTCGCAGGAGAAGAGAAGCGAGGCAGCGGAGGCAACAGCGAGTAGATCGCTGCCGTCGCCGCGTTATCTCTGGCCGTTCGGAGTGCGTCCGAACTTCTCAGTGAGCGCGCTCGCACAACAACACAGGCGACGAACGGCTTTGCGCTTCTTTCGTCGTCGCTCGCAGGAGAAGAGAAGCGAGGCAGCGGAGGCAACAGCGAGTAGATCGCTGCCGTCGCCGCGTTATCTCTGGCCGTTCGGAGTGCGTCCGAACTTCTCAGTGAGCGCGCTCGCACAAGAACACAGGCGACGAACGGCTTTGCGCTTCTTTCGTCGTCGCTCGCAGGAGAAGAGAAGCGAGGCAGCGGAGGCAACAGCGAGTAGATCGCTGCCGTCGCCGCGTTATCTCTGGCCGTTCGGAGTGCGTCCGAACTTCTCAGCGAGCGCGCTCGCACAAGAACACAGGCGACGAACGGCTTTGCGCTTCTTTCGTCGTCGCTCGCAGGAGAAGAGAAGCGAGGCAGCAGGCAACAGCGAGTAGATCGCTGCCGTCGCCGCGTTATCTCTGGCCGTTCGGAGTGCGTCCGAACTTCTCAGCGAGCGCGCTCGCACAAGAACACAGGCGACGAACGGCTTTGCGCTTCTTTCGTCGTCGCTCGCAGGAGAAGAGAAGCGAGCAAGAGGCAACAGCGAGTAGATCGCTGCCGTCGCCGCGTTATCTCTGGCCGTTCGGAGTGCGTCCGAACTTCTCAGTGAGCGCGCTCGCACAAGAACACAGGCGACGAACGGCTTTGCGCTTCTTTCGTCGTCGCTCGCAGGAGAAGAGAAGCGAGCAGCGAGGCAACAGCGAGTAGATCGCTGCCGTCGCCGCGTTATCTCTGGCCGTTCGGAGTGCGTCCGAACTTCTCAGTGAGCGCGCTCGCACAAGAACACAGGCGACGAACGGCTTTGCGCTTCTTTCGTCGTCGCTCGCAGGAGAAGAGAAGCGAGCAGAGGCAACAGCGAGTAGATCGCTGCCGTCGCCGCGTTATCTCTGGCCGTTCGGAGTGCGTCCGAACTTCTCAGTGAGCGCGCTCGCACAAGAACACAGGCGACGAACGGCTTTGCGCTTCTTTCGTCGTCGCTCGCAGGAGAAGAGAAGCGAGCAGAGGCAACAGCGAGTAGATCGCTGCCGTCGCCGCGTTATCTCTGGCCGTTCGGAGTGCGTCCGAACTTCTCAGTGAGCGCGCTCGCACAAGAACACAGGCGACGAACGGCTTTGCGCTTCTTACGTCGTCGCTCGCAGGAGAAGAGAAGCGAGCAGAGGCAACAGCGAGTAGATCGCTGCCGTCGCCGCGTTATCTCTGGCCGTTCGGAGTGCGTCCGAACTTCTCAGTGAGCGCGCTCGCACAAGAACACAGGCGACGAACGGCTTTGCGCTTCTTTCGTCGTCGCTCGCAGGAGAAGAGAAGCGAGCAGAGGCAACAGCGAGTAGATCGCTGCCGTCGCCGCGTTATCTCTGGCCGTTCGGAGTGCGTCCGAACTTCTCAGTGAGCGCGCTCGCACAAGAACACAGGCGACGAACGGCTTTGCGCTTCTTTCGTCGTCGCTCGCAGGAGAAGAGAAGCGAGCAGAGGCAACAGCGAGTAGATCGCTGCCGTCGCCGCGTTATCTCTGGCCGTTCGGAGTGCGTCCGAACTTCTCAGTGAGCGCGCTCGCACAAGAACACAGGCGACGAACGGCTTTGCGCTTCTTTCGTCGTCGCTCGCAGGAGAAGAGAAGCGAGCAGAGGCAACAGCGAGTAGATCGCTGCCGTCGCCGCGTTATCTCTGGCCGTTCGGAGTGCGTCCGAACTTCTCCAGTGAGCGCGCTTCGCACAAGGCAACACGAGCGACGAACGGCTTCGCGCTTCTTGCGTCGTCGAGCTCAGCAGTAGATTAGAGAAGCGAGCAGAGGCAACAGCGAGTAGATCGCTCCATCTGCTTCGCCGCGTACGCCATCTACTGGCACGTTCGCGAGTAGCGTCGCGAACAACTGCAGCGTAGCGCGCTCGCACGAACAGCACACGAGCGCACGAAGCGCGCTTCTGCGCTTCTGATCGTCGTCGCTCGTCACGGGAGCAGCAGACCTGCGTGGCAACCGTGTGGCATCGCTGCCGTCGCATCGCGTGATAATCGCACTGCGGCGACGCATTCGATGTGACGTCACGCACTTCTCGGACGTGAGCGCGCCCGCACAACGACCACGATGCGACGAACAGCCCTTGCGCTTCTTACGTCGTCGCTCGCAGGAGAAGAGCGAAGGCGAGCGGAGGCAACAGCGAGTAGATCGCTGCCGTCGCCGCGCTTTCTGTGACCGTCCGGAGTGCGTCCGCCCTTCCCGGCGAGCGCGCTCGCACAACAACACACGCGACGAACGCCTGTGCGCTTGTGGCGTCGTCTCTCGCAGGAGAAGAGAAGCGGAGGCAAGCGGAGGCAACAGCGAGTAGATCGCCGCCGTCGCCGCGTTTTCTGTAACCGTCCGGAGTGCGTCCGCCCTTCCCGGCGAGCGCGCTCGCACAACAACACACGCGACGAACGCCTGTGCGCTTGTGGCGTCGTCTCTCGCAGGAGAAGAGAAGCGGAGGCTAGCGGAGGCAACAGCGAGTAGATCGCCGCCGTCGCCGCGCTTTCTGTAACCGTCCGGAGTGCGTCCGCCCTTCCCGGCGAGCGCGCTCGCACAACAACACACGCGACGAACGGCTTGTGCGCTTGTGGCGTCGTCTCTCGCAGGAGAAGAGAAGCGGAGGCAAGCGGAGGCAACAGCGAGTAGATCGCCGCCGTCGCCGCGCTTTCTGTAACCGTTCGGAGTGCGTCCGCCCTTCCCGGCGAGCGCGCTCGCACAACAACACACGCGACGAACGCCTGTGCGCTTGTGGCGTCGTCTCTCGCAGGAGAAGAGAAGCGGAGGCAAGCGGAGGCAACAGCGAGTAGATCGCCGCCGTCGCCGCGCTTTCTGTAACCGTCCGGAGTGCGTCCGCCCTTCCCAGCGAGCGCGCTCGCACAACAACACACGCGACGAACGCCTGTGCGCTTGTGGCGTCGTCTCTCGCAGGAGAAGAGAAGCGGAGGCAAGCGGAGGCAACAGCGAGTAGATCGCCGCCGTCGCCGCGTTTCTGTAACCGTCCGGAGTGCGTCCGCCCTTCCCGGCGAGCGCGCTCGCACAACAACACACGCGACGAACGCCTGTGCGCTTGTGGCGTCGTCTCTCGCAGGAGAAGAGAAGCGGAGGCAAGCGGAGGCAACAGCGAGTAGATCGCCGCCGTCGCCGCGCTTTCTGTAACCGTCCGGAGTGCGTCCGCCCTTCCCGGCGAGCGCGCTCGCACAACAACACACGCGACGAACGCCTGTGCGCTTGTGGCGTCGTCTCTCGCAGGAGACGAGAAGCGGAGGCAAGCGGAGGCAACAGCGAGTAGATCGCCGCCGTCGCCGCGCTTTCTGTAACCGTCCGGAGTGCGTCCGCCCTTCCCGGCGAGCGCGCTCGCACAACAACACACGCGACGAACGCCTGTGCGCTTGTGGCGTCGTCTCTCGCAGGAGACGAGAAGCGGAGGCTAGCGGAGGCAACAGCGAGTAGATCGCCGCCGTCGCCGCGCTTTCTGTAACCGTCCGGAGTGCGTCCGCCCTTCCCGGCGAGCGCGCTCGCACAACAACACACGCGACGAACGCCTGTGCGCTTGTGGCGTCGTCTCTCGCAGGAGACGAGAAGCGGAGGCAAGCGGAGGCAACAGCGAGTAGATCGCCGCCGTCGCCGCGCTTTCTGTAACCGTCCGGAGTGCGTCCGCCCTTCCCGGCGAGCGCGCTCGCACAACAACACACGCGACGAACGCCTGTGCGCTTGTGGCGTCGTCTCTCGCAGGAGACGAGAAGCGGAGGCAAGCGGAGGCAACAGCGAGTAGATCGCCGCCGTCGCCGCGCTTTCTGTAACCGTCCGGAGTGCGTCCGCCCTTCCCGGCGAGCGCGCTCGCACAACAACACACGCGACGAACGCCTGTGCGCTTGTGGCGTCGTCTCTCGCAGGAGAAGAGAAGCGGAGGCAGCGGAGGCAACAGCGAGTAGATCGCCGCCGTCGCCGCGCTTTCTGTAACCGTCCGGAGTGCGTCCGCCCTTCCCGGCGAGCGCGCTCGCACAACAACACACGCGACGAACGCCTGTGCGCTTGTGGCGTCGTCTCTCGCAGGAGACGAGAAGCGGAGGCAAGCGGAGGCAACAGCGAGTAGATCGCCGCCGTCGCCGCGCTTTCTGTAACCGTCCGGAGTGCGTCCGCCCTTCCCAGCGAGCGCGCTCGCACAACAACACAGGCGACGAACGCCTGTGCGCTTGTGGCGTCGTCTCTCGCTGGAGAAAAGAAGCGGAGGCAAGCGGAGGCAACAGCGAGTAGATCGCCGCCGTCGCCGCGCTTTCTGTAACCGTCCGGAGTGCGTCCGCCCTTCCCGGCGAGCGCGCTCGCACAACAACACACGCGACGAACGCCTGTGCGCTTGTGGCGTCGTCTCTCGCAGGAGAAGAGAAGCGGAGGCAAGCGGAGGCAACAGCGAGTAGATCGCCGCCGTCGCCGCGCTTTCTGTAACCGTTCGGAGTGCGTCCGCCCTTCCCGGCGAGCGCGCTCGCACAACAACACACGCGACGAACGCCTGTGCGCTTGTGGCGTCGTCTCTCGCAGGAGACGAGAAGCGGAGGCAAGCGGAGGCAACAGCGAGTAGATCGCCGCCGTCGCCGCGCTTTCTGTAACCGTTCGGAGTGCGTCCGCCCTTCCCGGCGAGCGCGCTCGCACAACAACACACGCGACGAACGCCTGTGCGCTTGTGGCGTCGTCTCTCGCAGGAGACGAGAAGCGGAGGCTAGCGGAGGCAACAGCGAGTAGATCGCCGCCGTCGCCGCGCTTTCTGTAACCGTTCGGAGTGCGTCCGCCCTTCCCAGCGAGCGCGCTCGCACAACAACACAGCGCGACGAACGCCTGTGCGCTTGTGGCGTCGTCTCTCGCAGGAGACGAGAAGCGGAGGCAAGCGGAGGCAACAGCGAGTAGATCGCCGCCGTCGCCGCGCTTTCTGTAACCGTTCGGAGTGCGTCCGCCCTTCCCGGCGAGCGCGCTCGCACAACAACACACGCGACGAACGCCTGTGCGCTTGTGGCGTCGTCTCTCGCAGGAGACGAGAAGCGGAGGCTAGCGGAGGCAACAGCGAGTAGATCGCCGCCGTCGCCGCGCTTTCTGTAACCGTTCGGAGTGCGTCCGCCCTTCCCGGCGAGCGCGCTCGCACAACAACACACGCGACGAACGCCTGTGCGCTTGTGGCGTCGTCTCTCGCAGGAGACGAGAAGCGGAGGCAAGCGGAGGCAACAGCGAGTAGATCGCCGCCGTCGCCGCGCTTTCTGTAACCGTTCGGAGTGCGTCCGCCCTTCCCAGCGAGCGCGCTCGCACAACAACACACGCGACGAACGCCTGTGCGCTTGTGGCGTCGTCTCTCGCAGGAGAAGAGAAGCGGAGGCAAGCGGAGGCAACAGCGAGTAGATCGCCGCCGTCGCCGCGCTTTCTGTAACCGTCCGGAGTGCGTCCGCCCTTCCCGGCGAGCGCGCTCGCACAACAACACACGCGACGAACGCCTGTGCGCTTGTGGCGTCGTCTCTCGCAGGAGAAGAGAAGCGGAGGCTAGCGGAGGCAACAGCGAGTAGATCGCCGCCGTCGCCGCGTTTTCTGTAACCGTCCGGAGTGCGTCCGCCCTTCCCGGCGAGCGCGCTCGCACAACAACACACGCGACGAACGCCTGTGCGCTTGTGGCGTCGTCTCTCGCAGGAGAAGAGAAGCGGAGGCAAGCGGAGGCAACAGCGAGTAGATCGCCGCCGTCGCCGCGCTTTCTGTAACCGTCCGGAGTGCGTCCGCCCTTCCCGGCGAGCGCGCTCGCACAACAACACAGGCGACGAACGCCTGTGCGCTTGTGGCGTCGTCTCTCGCAGGAGAAGAGAAGCGGAGGCAAGCGGAGGCAACAGCGAGTAGATCGCCGCCGTCGCCGCGCTTTCTGTAACCGTTCGGAGTGCGTCCGCCCTTCCCGGCGAGCGCGCTCGCACAACAACACAGGCGACGAACGCCTGTGCGCTTGTGGCGTCGTCTCTCGCAGGAGAAGAGAAGCGGAGGCAAGCGGAGGCAACAGCGAGTAGATCGCCGCCGTCGCCGCGCTTTCTGTAACCGTCCGGAGTGCGTCCGCCCTTCCCGGCGAGCGCGCTCGCACAACAACACACGCGACGAACGCCTGTGCGCTTGTGACGTCGTCGTCTCGCTAGAGAAGAAGCGGAGGCGAGCGGAGGCAACAGCGAGTAGATCGCCGCCGTCGCCGCGTTTTCTGTAACCGTTCGGAGTGCGTCCGCCCTTCCCGGCGAGCGCGCTCGCACAACAACACAGGCGACGAACGGCTGTTGCGCTTGTGGCGTCGTCTCTCGCAGGAGAAGAAGCGAGGCAAGCGGAGGCAACAGCGAGTAGATCGCCGCCGTCGCCGCGTTATCTCTAACCGTTCGGAGTGCGTCCGCCCTTCCCGGCGAGCGCGCTCGCACAACAACACACGCGACGAACGGCTGTGCGCTTGTGGCGTCGTCTCTCGCAGGAGAAGAGAAGCGGAGGCAAGCGGAGGCAACAGCGAGTAGATCGCCGCCGTCGCCGCGCTTTCTGTAACCGTTCGGAGTGCGTCCGCACTTCCCAGCGAGCGCGCTCGCACAACAACACACGCGACGAACGGCTGTGCGCTTGCTGGCGTCGTCTCTCGCAGGAGAAGAAGCTGAGGCAGCGGAGGCAACAGCGAGTAGATCGCTGCCGTCGCCGCGTTTTCTGCGCCGGTCGGAGTGCGTCCGCCCTTCCAGGCGAGCGCGCTCGCCACAACACACAGGCGACGAACGGCTGTGCGCTTGTGGCGTCGTCTCTCGCTGGAGAAAAGAAGCGGAGGCAGCGGAGGCAACAGCGAGTAGATCGCCGCCGTCGCCGCGTTATCTGTAACCGTCCGGAGTGCGTCCGTCCTTCCCGGGCGAGCGCGCTCGCACAAAACACACGCGACGAACGCCTGTGCGCTTCTGGCGTCGTCGCTCGCTGGAGAAGAGAAGCGGAGGCAAGCGGAGGCAACAGCAAGTAGATCGCCGCCGTCGCCGCGCTATCTGTAACCGTCCGGAGTGCGTCCGTCCTTCCCGGCGAGCGCGCTCTGCATAACAACACACGCGACGAACGCCTGTGCGCTTGCTGGCGTCGTCTCTCGCAGGAGAAGAGAAGCGGAGGCAAGCGGAGGCAACAGCGAGTAGATCGCCGCCGTCGCCGCGTTTTCTGTGACCGTCCGGAGTGCGTCCAGGCCTTCTCGGCGAGCGCGCTCGCACAATAACACACGCGACGAACGGCTCTGCGCTGCTTGCGTCGTCGTCTCGCTGGAGAAAAGAAGCGGAGGCAAGCGGAGGCAAGAGCGAGTAGATCGCCGCCGTCGCCGCGTTATCTGTAACCGGTCGGAGTGCGTCCGCCCTTCCAGGCGAGCGCGCTCGCACAGCAACACACGCGACGAACGGCTGTGCGCTTGTGGCGTCGTCGCTCGCTGGAGAAAAGAAGCGGAGGCAAGCGGAGGCAACAGCGAGTAGATCGCCGCCGTCGCCGCGTTTTCTGTAACCGTCCGGAGTGCGTCCGTCCTTCCAGGCGAGCGCGCTCGCACAACAACACACGCGACGAACGGCTGTGCGCTTGTGGCGTCGTCTCTGCTGGAGAAAAGAAGCGGAGGCAAGCGGAGGCAACAGCGAGTAGATCGCCGCCGTCGCCGCGTTATCTCTGGACCGTCCGGAGTGCGTCCGTACTTCCCGGCGAGCGCGTCGCACAAGAACACGCGACGAACGGCTCTGCGCTGCCTTGGCGTCGTCGCTCGCAGGAGAAGAGAAGCGAGGCAAGCGGAGGCAAGAGCGAGTAGATCGCCGCCGTCGCCGCGTTTTCTGTAACCGTCCGGAGTGCGTCCGTCCTTCCTGGCGAGCGCGCTCGCACAAAACACACGCGACGAACGCCTGTGCGCTTGTGCGTCGTCGCTCGCTGGAGAAGAGAAGCGGAGGCAAGCGGAGGCAACAGCGAGTAGATCGCCGCCGTCGCCGCGTTTTCTGTAACCGTCCGGAGTGCGTCCAACCTTCCCGGCGAGCGCGTCTCGCACAACAACACATGCGACGAACGCCTGCGCGCTTCGTGTGCGTCGTCTCTCGCTGGAGAAGAGAAGCGGAGGCAAGCGGGGGCAACAGCGAGTAGATCGCCGCCGTCGCCGCGTGCTTCCTGGCCGTCCGGAGTGCGTCCGTCCTTCTCAGGCGAGCGCGCTCGCACAACAACACACGCGACGAACGGCTTGTGCGCTTCGTGCGCGTCGTCTCTCACCGGAGAAGAGCAGCGAGGCGCGGAGGCAAGAGCGAGTAGATCGCCGCCGCCGCGCTTTCTGCCGGAGGTCCAGCATTTCGGCGAGCCTGCTCGCACAACAACACACGCGACTGAACGACTCGCTGCTGCGTCCGCTCACTCCGCCGCTTTTCTCCTGCGAGGGACGACGCCACTGGCGTCATCAGGCGTCTCGTCGCGTGCGCTGCTGTGCGCGCTCGCTCGCCGGGAGGTGCGGACGCACTCGGACGTCCCGAGAAAACGCGGCGACGGCGGCGATCTACCCGCCGGTTGCCTCGCGCTCCTACCTCCGCTTCTTTCTCTCTGCGAGAGCCGGCACTACGTGCCATTCGCCAAGCGTGCGCGCGCGCTTGGCGGGAAGTCGGACGCATACCTGGACGGCCAGGGGGAAGGGGGCGACCTATCAGTATCAATGCCAGTATGCTGGCCTTTGCCAAAAAGCATCGCTGAAGCCAGGCATAATCCCAAACTGGCTGATTGCCAGAACGATAATGGTTTCCCAGTGGCAGGGTCGCACCGCTATTATGACAGCTGGTTTGGAAAGTTGTTCTCGCTGACCGAAGAAAGTCTGGAGCTTGCTAACCAACAACTCCAGCTGATTCTGTTTTTCCGGTCCAAAGAAAACGAAGGCTGCTTGGATTACCCTTTTTTCGTAGCCAGTGTTAGTATCTGTTTTTGAAAGAAACCGATGCCGAGTTTCGTAACGACGCAGTTAATCTCGAATACTTGATCGAGTAGCACTTAGTGACTCCAACAATTTTCCATTGCAAAGAAGGCTACGACATACAGGTTCTTCAGTGTCGAAGCTGTGAAAATGATGCAGCGCTTTTGGATTCGGTACAGTATTCGTCCATCTCTACCACTAATGCTAAGCATGTTGCGATAGCTTAGCATGGAAGGTGATCGGACCTCAGCGATGACGTCAAGCAACTCGGCTGTCGTAAAGGAGCCGGGACTGACACAGGAGAAAACTGATGATGCTGTCCGAACAGAAGCTTGATCCGTTTGAGCATGTGTCATTATGCGTGCACCACCGGAACGTGCGTCTTAAAACTAGTCCGTTGGAATATCCAGCATAAAACGTTTCGTGGAAACTTTCGATTTTTCGACCGTGTAGTTACAGACGGTACAGGAGCGCGGAACAACAACCGAAACAATCGACAAACCGACAGGCTCCTTCCACCGCACGGAGAGCAACGAACCCGCAGCAGCTCTCGTGGATCGCGGGTGGCCAGAAGCCGGAAATATTTTGAGATGAATTAATTAGGCCCGTGTGGAGTGGCAGAGTCAAAAGCAGGCAAAGTCGGCGTCGTCATCACGTTTCTCACCAACGTTTTATCATCTCCTGGAAAAGTTTTTAAGACCTCGCTTCGAGCGCATATGTGAAATGTTTACCTCGGCCGATCTATTCATTGACCATGCAGGCTTGTTCGTCATGTAAATTACGCGAGAACGTTCTTCAAACCGCTTGTCGACGGCGAAATCCTCGAACTTGTTAGATATTTTCGTGGTTCTGTCTTTGCAGCCCGGAGACGGTAGCCGTCGCGGTGCTACGCCAATCATGGGCCGTCGACATCACGCGTATAAAGAACTCGTACTAAGTCCGAACCGCCGACAGCCGGATGTCCGCTCGCACGGACCAAGTTCCTGTTCTAGCGAGACGGCTGCCAACCAGAGGGACTCTTCGAACCCACGTCGCAGCGCTGTCCACCCTGCCGCGCGCCGTTCTCGTTACGGATGAAATAAACGTATTTACCCAAAGTATCTGAAAACGCCAATTCACCTCTAGCCAGATGCATGAATATGATGTTTCGGCTTTCCAGTCGAAGTATTTTGATTCGCTGGGCCAAGCCATTCTCGCGCAAGGCAGCGGTCCGACTGTCTTCTCATCTGAACACCGTTTTGTCGCTGTTCTCCTCGTTACGGCTACCGTACGATAGATAAACTCGTTTTCAGGCAAGTATGCATGAACAAAACCGCTTCCGGTGAAACGCCAACTGATGCTTCTGCTTTCCAATCTGAACTATCTCTATTCCCGGCGGCTGGGCAAAAGCATTTGCGTGGGGAAGAGCAGGGCCTGGATCACGATCGCCTCGACTTTTTCTGTCGCAGTAGCTGCCGGCACGCTCGTTGCATAGACCAATTTTGTTTTCAGGCAAGACGCATGAACAAACCTCCTTCATTCAACGCTAAAGCGCGAGACATGGACGGCAGAATCGTCCGATCCGACGTCCGATCGACAGTCCGAACGCCGGCCCGCCCTTTGATTGGCGACACACCGATCCGTTTGGCTCTCGCCCAGGAGGTCCGCGTTCACAGACATCTCGGGCCGGCTTGCTTCTGAACAGCGTCTGGGAGTAGAAGCGGCTGAGTGGGCTAACGTCGCCCCAGCTTCAAGAGCGTGGAGCTGAAAGCTTGCGCTGGGGAACCTCCTGGGTTCGAACTCACCCGCCCCTGCCCGTTTCGATCCGATGAAGTTTCGGTACCGGCACGCGTTCGTGCAGCATCACTACCGCGCAGCGTTGCAGGCGTGCTACCGAAAAGCAACTAAATACGTTACTCGCTACTTGCCAACAAAAGTAACGCGTTACCGACCTACGCGGCCTCAAAAATAAAAGGAACGCGCTGGCCGTTACTGCCGTTAAAGATAAAAAAGTAACGCACGTTACTGTTGCGCTACTTTTTATTCACGAACTGCAACATTCGCCGTTTTGACGTTTGATATGTGCGTAAGCGCCATAGCTAAAATATGTCCATGTCCACGGGTCCGAGAGCTACCCACACGCTCTCTGTTACGGCGCGTCGGTCAATCGCTCGCGGCCTCCTCCGTTTTTCAAGTCCCGAAAACAGTGGTGCGAATGACACGAAGGTGTCATGCTCATGGCCCAGCGGGAAGCGAAATGCAGGCTTCGACGCAGGAATCTCCCAAATCCACCCGAAGCCGGACTCTTTTGGCCTTTCCAGCCGAGGTGACGGCGGTAGCGAGGTCCACGAGCCGCGGAGAGAAACCAGTGGCTGAGTGTGCGTGTGACGTCAAATCTGGGAACAGCACCGGACGTCAAAGAAAAGTGGAGGGAAGCGGCATCGGTTGACTGAGCGAATCTACGACTGGGCACTTAAAAAAGACAAAAAAATTAGCATCCAATTTTTAAGCTTTAGGAAGTGCAGTAACGTAACGTAATTTCGTTGACACAGTTACTCAAAATAAGTGACGTGGCGTGCGTTACCCGTTACTTTTTCGAGTACGTTACGAGTACGTCATGCTCGTTACCTGGGGGCAGCGTTACCGGCAACGCCGTGTTACTTGTAACGCGTTACCGCCAACACCGTTACCGCGGTGATGCACGCAGAACTTGTGGAAGCCGAACACTGGCTAAATTTCTCTATCTGCCAGCCGGAGAGACCGGATTACCTCGAGGCGCATCTCCCCATCAAGGCCGTGGCGGCAAACATAAAGAGCAAAACCAATTTTTTGAAGCAGCGTCTCAGCTGAGACTGGGTGAAAGAAAGCACTGCAGAGGCTTGGGCGCGCGAGCGTCTGGGAAGACGCAGCTTGAGTCCTGCTCAGCTCGTGCACTGGCTTTGGCAGTGCTTTCTTTTCACCCAGTCTCAGCCGAGATGCTGCTTCTAGCAAGCCGGCTCTGGTCCCAGATCGACGCATCCAGTATTCAGTCACACGAGCGGAAGTTAGAGCCTGTTTTGGCTACCGCGCGCATCTCTTGCCGGGCTATCTTTTTCGGATCAGAGTCAGCGGGATCCAGGCGTCTCGGCTTCCTGTCGCCCGGTCCCGCCAGACACGGTACACCGTTTCCATGACGTTCGCGCCAGCCGTGCTGTCATTGGCTGGACGCATCCGATCAATCCGTCCGCCGTGCGAAACCATCTGGCGCGTTGGACGCAACATCGGATCGCCGATCCGACGTCTGAAGCGACCAAAGCTTTCGGATCGGGCAGTCGTACTGTCGGACTCGGACGTCGATCGGATGGATTTTTTCGCGCATGTGCTCCGGCGCTTAACTGATGTTTCGGCTTTCCAATCGAAGCGTCTTTGGTCGCTGGGGCTGGGCATTGCGCAAGGTGCAGGCGTCCAAACGCTCATCTGGTCGTTCACCTTCCGTCCAGACGCAGCGGATGCTACGAGGGAACGGGACCATCTCAAGCAGCGTCAAAAGTGCAAGCTCGCTAAGCTGGTTCTGTTTATGATTGGTTTCAGCGATGATAGAACATGCAGACAAAGAAACATTACGTTCACCATGGCGATGGTGCCCTGATCTGCCTTGCGATCCGTCATGTAATCTCGTAGCATCGGCTGCGTCTGGACGGACAGGTGAAACAAAGTATGTGACAGCTTTGCTGTCTCTGTTGCCGTCGGCACTCTACCGTTGGCAGATTAATTAGCCCTCAGGCGAGCTAATTCCTGACGTCTGCAACGAGGGCGTTAATCGACGACTGCGTTGCGTTCAAAGCGGCGGCTGCGATGCTACGGGGCGCTGCTGGGGCGACCGCGGCTACTCACTCTAGCTCTATCTCTCTGATCTTTCATTCCTCTCCCCCGGCCCGCAACAGGCGGGACCGTGGCGCCTCCTTTCACTCAAACGGTCGAGCGCGCGCTTCGTGCACCGAAAATTCCTCGGAGCGCGAGTGACTCTTCTTCGCGCTCAGTGGCGTCACGTAAACAAAACAGGGATGGCCGCGCTGTTGCTGAGACTGCGTTGAGCGAGGGGCAGCAGCCGAGGCCGGACCAGCTGCCCTTTTCAGTTGATTAGTTCTTAATCCAGCAGGTAGAAACGATCTGACGTGAAAGCCAAGACAGCAATTAGTGTCTCCAAAAAGGTTCTCGTCTGAACAAAAAATTCATCCATCGCAAACGGTAGCGTGATGATAAAGCACAGCGACAGAAAAGTTGCCGAGATGAGGGCATCATCTCGGACCGCTCTATTCCCTTATAATGCTTAGCCCAGGGGAATGCAGATAGTTATATCTCGAAGCCGAAACGTCAGGTAGTCGTTGAGGAAAAGCTTTGTTCGTGCGTCTTTGCCGTAAAAATGAACTGATCTATCGAACGAGCGTGCCGATAACCTCGGCGACGGAAAAGCTGATGATCAAAGAGAACTGGTGAACCGCTGCCCTGCTTAGAATGCTTAGCCCAGCCGCAGCGAATAAAGATACTTGAATAGGAAAGCCGAAAACATCAGTTAGCGTTGAGGGAATGGTTTGGTCATGCATCTCGCCTGAAGACGAATTCATCCATCGAACGGTAGCGCGCAGCGAGCACAGCGACAGAAAATTTGTTGATGAGAAGAGAGTCGGAACGCTGCTGCTTAGCCCAGCGAATCAAGACACCTTGATTGAAAGCCGAAACATATCAGTTAAGTGTTGCGGAAAAGGTTTGTTCATGCATACCGCAAGAAAACGAATTGACGCGCTATCGAATGGCGGTGCCGATATCGGCGTGGCTTTCATCTCGCCCTGCGATACGGAACCACGGAATCTCTGACAGATTTGAGGGTTTCCTTCGTCGACGAGTGGTTCAAGAATGATGTTTTTAATATAAATCGGAACAGCATGCATGGTCAATAAATAGATCGGCCGTTAACTTTCCACAAATGTGCACGAAGCGAGTCTTCACACCTTTCAGGAATATTAATACATTGCAGAAACTTCCTAACGTCGCCGTCTCTTTTGCTTTAGACTCCACCGCTCCACACGGGCCTAATTAATTTGATAATTGAAATACTTCGCTTCGCCACCCGTATCCAGGAGAAGCCGGGTTCGTCATGCACCGTGCGGTCGGAAGGAGCTCGGTGTGGCTTCGTCGATAGTTTCGCGTGTCGCGCCCGTACTCCATGCGCTGTTTAGTTGCAGCGCTCGGAGTATGTAAACTCGGAGCGTCGGGTAGAGGTAAAGAGCGCCGACCTGACGCGATTGCTGGATAGCGCTTTGCATGGAACAGTGAGCTTCCACCGTGCCGACCACGTCGACGACTCACCGACCGATGATCATGTTTGCAGATAGAAGGAACCGCCACCGAGCACCACGGCAATGCAACACGCGAGGACCTAGCTTCCCCTCGAGCTGTGATTGGTCTGTCGGGCGGTCGCTCCCTTCGTTCCCGAACGCAGGGGAAAGGTCAGCCCGGCTCAACTCCAGCGTTGCGAACAAACACGAACGAAACGGCAGTTGGCGCTTCGTTACTATGGCAGCTCGTCGTTCCAACCGGCTGCATTCGCCTGTAAGCGTAGCGGTCGCCCGAACGCAGCGCGTGAACGGCCCACTTCCGTGCGTTGAGCGAAAGGTAGCCCAAACCTGGCGCTCCGGAGCACGGACTTAACGCGCCCAATATTCACACGAAGTGTTGCGGTGTAACGAGAATCGGTGATTCCGCTGAGGCCGCTCAAGTAGTCAGACATTGCCAGGAAGACGTAGAATCAACAATTCCAAAGCGAAAGTAGAGCACGGGGACTCACACCGACGCCGACAACATCGCCTGTCAATGGTTTCTTTATGAGCGACAGGCGAAGCTTCTTGCCCAGACTTCATCGCACATGCACTGCGCCAGTGGTGTCCGCTAGAGCCGCCTCCGTTTTTGTCTAAACACGAGTTGGTATATAAAGGGTAGAGCCATGGTACAGCCATTAGCATTTATTCAGCACCCATTCATCCATCTGACCCATGGCGCGCTTTTTCCATTTCGCTACTCTTCCATTTCGCGCCTTCTTTGACCGCGGCTGCGGCTGCCACGCTAAAAATCGTCAAGCACTTCAAGATTCCTACCATCAACGGTTGTTCAATTGGTGTATGAACGTTCGACGACGAGCGGGAGCGACGTAAGTACAGTTTTATTATTTGTTGCGGTGCTTATGAGTCGAGATCGGTGAGGCCCGTTTTCGATCTCGTACTTCTGAAACAACGAGCATCACTGCACGCATCTGTTTGGTTTTTCACTGAATTTTTCTAGTCTTTACTGGCGTACATTTTCTGGAGTTGTCACACGGTGACCAGCCAGGCTCCCTCGCATCGCCCCCTGTATTTTTTTTCTAATGCAAAAGCATTAACTGTTGATGGACAGAGCCGACTTTGTCAGTCGCGCCACGCGGCAGCTAAATTCCCCTGTCCCAAAGGAGCGAAGTGAAGCTGCGATCTGAAGCACCCCAGCTTTGAAGCCGCGCAAAAAGCCACGTAAAACGGCAGATAAATTCACCTCTCCAAAAGGAGCGAAGTGAAGCCGATTTCTGATGGATTATGCTCCCATTGGCTGGCGCGCGTCATCAAGGAACGAGGCTCCTATTGGCTCTCGTGCGGCGTGGTTCCAAAATCCACCACCATTGAAGCCGTCTCCATGGCGGCGCAGCGTACGCAGCGGACCGGCGAGGTGCGGCGGTGCGGGCCTGGCCGCCTGCAGCCACAAAGCCCGCTTGGGCGAACTCGGAGAATGTTGTTCAGCCAAGCTCAGCGCGGCTCACGAAAGCGCGCGCTTGACCGTCGGCCGCTACCTCGGCAGTGCCCAAACGTGGCCGTCCGCGCCACTACGCCGCAGACGAACTAAGGGAGCGCAAAAACTCCATTCAGGCTCGCACAATTCATAAGAAGTGCTTAGGTGTCTTCAGACTTTTTAATATTTTATCAGCGCCATTTAGCTTTGTAATAAGGCCCCAAGCTACCCAGGTAGCAGTGTTGAAACTAACGCGTTACAATTAACGACGTTACTGGTAACACGTTAGTTTTTTTACTGACACACAACGTACTCGTTAGAATCCGAAATGACTAACGAGTAAAGTAATGTCGTTATTGTTATATGGCATCTCCTATCAAATTACATTACACGTTACTCGTTAATTTTGATTAAAAATGGCCGCATGATGGTTTGAAAATAAAATCATTATTATTCTGAACACTACGTAAAAGTTGCAAAGAAACCCCAACAAAGCTATGCATAAACGAAGTAATTTCAAACTCCTTCAAAAGACACTTTTAACGTTCCCACGGCCGGGCCCAAAAGTCACGAGATTATCACTGCGACATCCGTTCAGAATCCGTTCAGGCCCATTCCCCTCCTATTCTCCTAAAACCATCCTCGACCTTCTCGCAACTCCGGCATGTGAAGCTGCTCCCCTCGGCTTCTGCTACACTTTTGAACTCCGTCTCCATCATGTAGCACCAACGCCTACACTCCTCACATTCTATATCGGGTCCTTCTTTTACTTTAGGCTTCGCATCCTTCTTCCGTCGCGTATTCATCATCGCCTACCGACACACAGCGCGACCCCCCGACAAATATCCCGCCAAAACTCAAACCAAGAAAGCCTGGGTACGCATCTGCCCACACAACCAACTAGCCCGCAAAAAGTTTCAAACGCTGATGTAACGTGGAATACCATGTGGTCCGCTGGAAGAGAACCCACTTTAAATAAATCGCAAATATCAGCTTTGCGAGCTACGGCACTAATTTATCACGTAAGTTTCACTAGGCGGTGCATTTGATTTCTGTAAATATAGACAAAAACATGTCCCGGTCGAAAGTTGCAAACAAAAACAAGATCTGCAGACCGACATGAGTAAATTTATTTCATATAAAAGTTATAAAGCATTTATGTTATCAAAAACTGGCAAGGGAATGAAGTCCTTGCTTCTATCTCGTTCTGTTTTTGTTGAAGCAAATGCCCCAATAACCAGAATGGTTTTAATTCTGTTAGGAACCTCTGTCAGTCCATAGAAATATTTGTTTTTACGTGTACCATTCAGCTGGGGCAAGTCTTCGATAATTTCAGAAATCAAGTGTGCCACTTGGCTCCAATTACATGGCATATTAGTGTCGAAGCTTACAAACCCGATTTTTGCAATTTATCTCCAGTGGATCTTTCCCTTTGAACTGCCTGGTGTTGCCGAAGCATAGCTGCGGAACATTCAAATATTTTGTAATTACACATCACAAACATAAAACAATCTAGGCAGCAAAGCATGTAGAGGTAGATATCTCATTTAATATCTGGATTAGATGTGCAAACACCCATCAGAGTTTGTTACATGCGATTCACACATGACATGTTATGTAATGTCCAGCATCTGACCTCTAAATTTGGTGACGGCTGCTTAGCGCTCTGCCATGACATATTTAGGAAGTTTAGCGGCAGGTAGATATTGGACACCACTTGATAAACCCGTGTGCACAATGGAGTTTACATTTTACACTAAAATATTACAGGGCATGATTAGTTACAAGATTTCTTTGGCAGCGGCGGCAGCAGAAGGTTCCTCATCCCGTACTCCTGTTTACAGACTCATCTACGATCCTGTCCCGAACGAACCGTCATCTTTTTGGGATAAGCTGCAATGGGTTACACCAAGACAGGCTGGCACAAAAACGTCAGCAGCACCACCACCGCCAGCTGAAAGGAGCCTTCAAGAGGCGACACTTTCTTTGTCAGCGGCGGCAGCGAAAGGTTGCAGGAGACTCATCCCGTACTCCTGTTTACAGGTCGGGAACAAATCGTTTTAGCGCATATACGTTACTGTCTTGTTGCGCGGACGCTGATGCCACTTAGTGTTTTGCTCTTCTGTGTTCTTGTCTAGTAAGCTGTACAATGACAGCAGACTTCGCTAAATTTTGTGACGACATTAAAACAGAGTTAAGGCAAGAACTAAGAGATTTCCGTAGTGCTTTCGAGAGAGAAATGCAAAAAGAGCTCAGAGAGATAAAGGCCAGCCTCGAAAGTTTCAACCAAGGTTTTTGAGGAAATGAGGGCTGAGAAGGAAAAAATAAAAAAAAGAACATGATGGTTCGGAAATACAAAAACGTTCATCTTCGCGAGGACGGTGCAACCATAAAAAAACAAGCTCAACCGAATGAAAGTCGGCTAGCGCTCTGCAAGCAATACTCTCTAAACCACAACATAGAAATCTAGAACGTTCCGCCGGTCAAATGAAAATCGATCGGAAGTTGTGAAGAAAATTGATGAGTTGATTGACGAACCGACTGCTCCGCTGCGATATCGACATATGTCATCGCGTGACGGCAGGCAATTCGTCGTCATGCCCGCTTATCATTGCGCAATTGAATATTCGCTCAAAAAGGCATTCTGTAATCAAGAAAGCATGGAAGAAGCAGTTGTCAACCTCAGATTTGAGCCACGCTACACGTGCCTCAGTCTACGACAATGAGCACTTGTGTCCAGAACTAAAAAAGCTGCTTGGCATGACACTTGCAAAGAAGAAAACTCGTTTGGAAATTTGTGCGGACAGATCTTCGCCTATGATACCGTATAAACATAGACGTAACACAATTACAGCAATCCTAAATGCCTTCGTCTAATATTTCAGAAGTTGGAAAAGAACTTGGGTAGCTTGCACCAACATAGTTGGGACAGCCATGCTCGTGGTTAACCTTCTAGCAACTATTCTCTTGATGTTTCACGCAACGGAAGTACTAGTACTTCGAAAACCACGAGCCATTAGCTCGTGGTTTGTGAAGTACCAGTGACTCCTTTGTACTTTATACGTTGAAAGTACCATTGAAATACGTTGCCTGTGAGGCATTAGCGCATGCTGCTTCTAAGCAGGTGCGCACGGATCTAACCACAACTGCTTCGCCCTCTACGTTTTGTTTCTTCATAAAACTCTGTTTGCTTCACTTTCTAACACTGCGGATTTTTCGTCACTGACGTGACTTCACCTAGAGCCAGTGAATGTTCTCCGAGTCCCGCACTCCATCGGCCGTGGCTGGGCGCCTCGGCACTAGAAGAACGAAACGAGAAATAGAAAACTGGCGCGCACTAGAACTCTGAAAACGTGGTGACGTACCTCCAATCAGAATTGGCAATCGAACTCGGAAGGCGATCGGACAAAAAAAAAAGTATATTTAAGGTTTGTTTGCCCGGCTCAATCTGATTGCAGAGTGCCTCCACATCGTAGCCGTCGATATTCCAGCACTGCTCCGCCGTTCCGAACCGAAGCATATGAAGTTTCTGTACTCTTGGATCATTCAGTGGCTATAGGTTCACCGTCGCCACTTTTGGATGTCTGGTATGTTGGTGCGGCGTGCTAAGGGCAGGATGGCTGCCTCAATTCGTTGTGCGCTGAAAGTGTCGCTGCTTTGTCACTATGCAGGGATCCGGAGGGAACGAACCTGAGACCGGTAGACCGCAATCAATCGGTTTATTTCAGCCTTTCGACCACGCTGAGAGAGATCTGAACGCCAAGCTGAAGCCTCAGCTTCACTCGATCCATGCGTCGCTCGAGCTGAACAGCGAAGTCACCGCCACCAATGTTACCATTCTGAAGACCCTGTTGGACGACATCTTTGTTCAGATGAAGCAGACGGATCCTCTCTTCCATCTGCTTTTTAAGAGGTGAGGAATTGCTCTTCTTAAGTGGGCTTTGGGTAGACGGTGGAACTAGGCAATTTGATAATCAAAGCCTCCTCATTTGCAACCCACAAATATGTAAAAATAAGTGTCTGCTTTCTCGTCTTGAGAAGGCAGAAGCTTTCTCTTTAGAAGAGAAGGATGGAACTCCTTGCCTTCGTCACAATACGATCGTCTTCATAAAACTCTGTTTCTCCTTAAATAGGGAGGACTCTGGTTCCCATGTCACTGAAAACGTACCGTGCGTTTTTGAGGACCTTTTAATTTCTTTTTTTTTTCTTTTAATCCTTTCGCAATTCTTTTTCTTCCACAAAATGTTTTTTTTTTTTTGTGGGGGGCTTTTTTTTTTTAAGGGGAGGACCAAGAAAGAATCGATGTGCAGGTTTTTTATATCTTATTTAACGGGAGCACATACAGCACTTGCAAGCTGTTCCAGTTGAGAAGCATCGAATGCGAATATTGAGCGAGGAAATGTCGCCTTTCTTTCATTCGGTTTCACTTTGACATGCCCGCGTCTGCGACATTCTGGCGATCTCTGATTCTGAACCGGAGGTACTTTACAGAGCTTCTGCATCGGCTGATAATCTCTCACAATTTGAATTTAATTCTGAGAAGTGTGAAAAAACCTCAACCTGAATAGCCGGCGCTCCGATTGCCACTATAGCCCGAGCAGTTGACATGAGAAGCGACGATTCCGGGCGTATCAGGTGCGCGAATTATCTCGCCTTCGAAACTGTAAATACCAACAGCCAAGCACAAACACCGTGCACCTCTCGGGTTGCACATGGTATGGCGCTTGTGCGGGAAATTTTAAATGTGCAATCGCCGCCTCATGTACGGCGACAACCGTCAAATGATTAAAAACAAGTGGGAACCATTGAATGAGAGCACACTAACATTCGTGTAGACTTATATTTCTATGTGCTGCTTCCCAGGCTCGAATGCACCGGAAGCTACAACGACGGGCTGCGGATCAAAAAGGCAGACGAGTTTGACATTAACCTTGTGCTGAACCTACCTTTCGAGAAGGACGAATTCACCGTAAGTTTTGCAGCTGCACCGGTCGGTCTGTCTCGATGCTTAACATGGCGCTCTGACAACCATCGTTTATTATTAATTAAGTTTACGTATATTGACGGTATCATGGGATTAAAGCAGAAGGGGCGAAGTCATTCGTGGTCATAAGCAACTAAACGAACGGTTTTTTTAATATATATAAAAAGGTGACAATCACTTACAACGGTGTTTATTGAGCCAACATCTTATATTGGCCTGTCCTTACACAGGTGTTTTTGTTTCATGAATGTAGTTAGATGTTGGTGCAGTTGAACCCACACTGATATTTAACCCGTTGTCTCACATTTTTGTACCAGTTTGCTGAAAGATACAACATGGCAGTTGACAAATCAAGTGTCGGCTTCATTAGCTTCAGTTGTCTCATTTTGTGTTCCCAGCGAGTCAGGTGCTGGGACCACAAAGAAAGTTGGCTAAACTCGAAACAATACACAGGTTGCTGTTGAATGACCAAGTCGCCTTTCCGAAAGGCTATTTTGAGATATAAAAGGCACAAGAAAGAACCCAAGTAAAGGGCTAGCTACGTGTTTTTAGAGCGCAGCTCTCAGGCGCCAGGTTCCGGGCGTCGCGGCGTCGGCTTAACCGCGCTAAATTGAGCGGAAAAACTGACATCACGTGACCTCAAGAGCAATTCAATTCACATTTAGCGGGGAATTGAATTGCTGTTGAGGGTCACGTGGCATCAATTTTCCAGCTAAATTTAGCGGGGAAATTATGGGAGGAGGGGAGAGTACGGAGGAGGAGGATGGGAGGGTACGCAGGAGGAAGAGGGGAGGGTATGGAGGTGGAGGAGGGGAAGGTATGGAGGACAAAAGGAAGAGAAGGAGGAAGAAAGTAGGAGTAGGAAAGAGGAGGAGAATGGAAGGAGGAGGGGCATACCCTCCTCTCCGTACCCTCTCCTCCTCCTCCTCAAGAGCTGCGCTCTAATTTTGCGTTACAGAGATTTGTAAACGTCTTTCATTTTTAAAGGAAAGATTGCATACCGCAGGATACGTATGACGTCGCTAGTCCTTCACGAGTGCTTTGGTGATGATTATGATTTAGTCCCTTACAGAGTGAGAACGGCAGGGCATGTTGTTCGAATGCCCAACCTCCAAACACATGTTCCATGTCTTCCACAGTGCTTTGGCTGCGCGTGGACGCTTTGAAGTGCACAATACGTTGAAGCATTGTAGAAGGTAGGAAGCAGGCGCTGGAGACGAGACAAGCGAAGCTCATCCCTTCCTTTCTCACCACGTCAGTGGCCGTACCTTGCGTGCTCTACGTACCAGGTACGTCCTCTGAACGACGTCAATCGCACCTTCCAGGTGTCGGACGGATGTCCCGGCCACGTCGGCTACGAAGTCGGTCCAGCAGCCGTGGGCAGGCTGCTCCGGAAAGGGGACGCCAAGTGGGTTCCGCTCTTGCTGAAGTGGATGGATGGTGAGAGGAGGCTCGTTCCATACATGGTCACGTGGTGGCTCCAATCGGTTCTGGACCGTGTTCTCCGGACCTACGTCGTTCCCTCTGGGCCCTGCTCGTCCGTGGATGAGGTGAAGGGTGTCCACGGTAGTTGTAGTTGGACCTTCGGATTTCTCCAGGTGCTAGTCGGTTTTTCTATGTGCGTTCTGTTTTGCTTCAGAGCTCTAAACTTGGTTTTGACGCAACCTATAGACCCTTTTTGCCTTTGCTAAATTCAGTGGAATAACTTTGATCACAATCATCATCTCGGTGTATGCCAAACTAATGGCGGACTCATTGAGGCTGATGAAGAAAGAAGTTGAAGGAAGTACTACCAAGTGGAAGATATACGAGGCCTGTACGTGCGAGATATCAGTATAACAAAAAGCACGAATTAAATAAAATGGCTGCATAAGCGTTTATTTCGGGGCGTGGTCCCACCAATCTCTTGGCACAAGTTTAACTCCCTTTGATGGCGTAAATCGAATCGAGGGCTCCTGGATCAGTTCTTATGTTCGCATAATGGGAACCGAAGCAAATCGAGAAATAATTATTCTCACGTGCCACTCACCTGCGAGAGTGACGGTGCCCGATGTAATGCAGTTTTAGGACCACCATGAGTATGTCGAAAGTGAAACGGCTTTCTGAGCCCCCAGATGGCACTGAAGTTTGAAAAGCTTCTATTTAACGAATCACACATTTAACAAATCACACGACCTCTGAAAGGTCGTGTGATGCTAGCACGGCATTGCATTGCCTTCAACGGCTGGCAGCATTCCTTGCTGTCTGTCGAAAGGTGAAACGTAGTACAGTGCAATCCACTTATGACCAAACCACATTTAACAATACACCGCCGATAATGATCAGTTTCTAGTCCAGATACAACCATTATAACGATTGAAATTTCGGGTTTTCACATTATCGTTACAAGTGGGTTGCATTGTATAGAAATGCTATCTTTTAGAGACATTTATGTTTTCTTATGCTTTATGGGAAGGATGCAGAGGTGAAAGTTTGTGAGAGCGTAGTTACCACCTATTCAGATAAGGAAAAAGATTTATTTTCTTTGGCTCAAGTGGCTTTTAAGATTCGAGGCCAACGCACAAAGAAATGTGTACAATGTTTACCGAATCGCCGAACAAATACGCAGATATATAGAAACAGGCAGCGAGAGGTACATGGCGAATTTGAAATAAGCCGAGTGACGGTCCTTTATTCTCTAGCTTACGATGTATCGCAGTGGACGCTACGAGCCACCTCGGCCAATCCGAGGCTGCGAACACGTCACATGACCACGTGCCCCGTGCGTCACTGCGCCCTTCCAGGAAGTCACCTCCGACTTGTGTATTGCTAGACTGAAGGTTCTGCCGTATATGCGAGATCAAATCTACGCACTACCTATAAGAGACCGATGGTATTCACAGTCTCCCAAAGAATGCAATATTGATGGTATGTGCAATGTGCGTGTTGGAAGCGTTGTGGAAGCTTGCCGTCAACACATGCTCAGCAGCAGCGAGCTTAGTTATGGCTGCCAGTGGATGCCACCTATAGTCACTGGTACCGCAGATTAAGGACACGGCAAATTCGTGTTTCACAATGCGATGAATACGCGGGAATTCGCTACGAACTCCTGTGTCGAGGGAAGGGATACCAGAGACTGCGAAAGCAATAGAATCATGTTTCATGGCGCGATAAACACGCAGAATACCGGCTACAAACTCGCGTAGACCAATATCGTGCCCGCGGATCGCGGACAAAAAGCGCGAACACCAATGTTGGGCGTTCAGATCACGATCGCATGGTTGATGTGATTCACTTGGGACATCAAGTGATGTCCTGTGGAAATCGGGGATAAGGCGATGTTTAGGAATTTTTATGCTACGGACATTTTGCCAGTAAAATGGGATGGGCGATCTCTCGGGGCCGGGCGCCCTTAGGCCCGCTTCAGACAAGGCAACTTTCCCAGCAATTACGGTGTTGCTGGCGAGCACTTCCCTAGCTTTCCCTAGTGCGACACGAATTGCTCAGATCGCGTCCGGCTAGAAACGGACGAGCAACTCGGACAACTTGGAGACGTTTGAAGCGGCAGCAGCCGATTGGGGACGCATTATTTTCACGTGACACCCCGTGCCGGCGATGTTGACAACTAAAGACTTGGTTCTGGTTTGAAATTGATCGTTTTGGGGAATAAGTTGTTTCAGAAAAATGAATTAGTGTCCTCAACGCCTTTTAAAGGCATAATAACACTTTTGCAGCGCATAACTGTGCATCTAAATACTGCAAGAAAAATAAAATTGAATGGTGATGATGGCAAATCGCAGCAATTGGTAGCGGCGAGTGAACGCGGACGGCCCGCGTTGCTGGCGTTGCGACGTCAAGTTGCTGGGAGAAATTACGCCGTCTGAAGCGGGCCTTACGGGGTTTTACTGTAGGCTTCCGTGTTTTTGGGATGTATTTATTTTTTCAAACTGGACGTGTTTTTCCAGGGTTTACTGTTTCTTCCAGAATCTGTGTTTATTATAAGCACCAAGTCAGAAATCGGGGCATATCTTTAAATTTGTGTCCCCTCCCAGGGTCCAAGGAACTTACATCCGCGACCCAAATACTCGAAAAAACGTCAATCCCGTTCTGACAGCAGGAGACGGTGGGCCCGGGGCGAGGGACGTGGTTCTCAACGAAAACAACAGTCTCAAGGACATATAGTATGGGTTGTGTTTGGGGTCACGAAAAGCAATGCTACAGATCCCAGTTGAAAATTCCAATAAGATTCCAATTCGAATTTCCCATTGGTACCAGTTAGGCTTTAGGACAACCAATTGGTCACTGCCAATGGGAACCAAAAAAAACAATTTGGAACCCATTCAGGTTCCAACTGGAAAACTTATTCGAATTGGTGAGACCCATTGGCCAGTGTGCTTCCAATTGGAACCCACTAAAACCAACTTGGTTCCAATTAAAACCAGTTGAAATCCTAATTGGATCTAATTGGAATGTTTAGCTGGGACTTCTTTCCCCCAAACCAGGGATTTTCCAATTCAAGGGCAGCTCTGAATCAGGGATTTTCAGGTTTTCCCCGTACAAAAAAAAAAAAAAGTGTTTGCGGATTATTTGTTGGGGCCTAAAAATATTTACCGTAAACACGAAACGCCACATATAACATTGTAACAATTATTTCAAGTGCTTGGTGAAAGAAAGATATATGAATGCAGCTTGGATGTGTACTGAAACCAATAGATGGCGTGGCAGTCTCTTATCTTATCGTAAGTGGTCGCACGCGCTTTTAACGTAGTCAATCACACTTGGACGCACATATATGAACCAGACTTCGGTCCTGCAGGGTTTTCATAATAAACTTATCTTGTCTTTTTTTTTGTTTGTGGCTTTGAAATTTAGGTTGAAGTTATGCATGCATGGCAGTTAAATTTCCAGCTGGGACAGGCTCAAAGTTTTATTTTCCGAGAGGAAGGTGGGCTATTGAGCCATTAAGGATTTTCCGTTTGTGAAAAAAAGATGGAGGGAGAGGATTTTTCTTTTTACCTTTTCTTTTACAGATACGGCTGAGGCAGCACGGCCCTGCCGTGACACTTTATATCGAACTCAAAGATGGCAACCAGATTGACGTGGACCTCGTGCCTGTGATAGAATTTCGCCACCCTAGTTGGCCCACAGGCGTTCAGAAGAAAGGCTGGATGGCTAATATGTTACCAGAGGTGAGCATTTGTAGAACATTCGGAGTTTAGTCCTGGATGCGTACAGCTTTGTCATTGTTCCCGACTGCCGCCCTTATAATAATAAAAAAAAACTAAAAAACGACGCCCGGTTTTGACATTGGCAAGGCATCAAAACGGTCGAGCAACTCTTGTAGTAATCTTTTTTGGGGAGACAGGTGCGATTGATAATGCAAATGAATGTAAGGTGCAAGCGATCTGGTCTAAAATGACGATGCTATGGATATTTAGCCAGAAAAACGGGATGGGCGACCTCCTGGGACAGGGCGCCCTTAGGCTCACAGGCTTCAGCAGTTCTAGCTTTCCCTAGTGCGACACGAATTGCTCAGATCGCGTCCGGCTCGAAACGGACGAGCAACTCAGACAACTCGGAGATGTTTGAACCGGCAGCAGGCGATTGGGGACACAATATTTTCACGTGAGACCCCATGCCGGTGATGATGACAATCAAAGAATTGGTTTGAAATTTATCGTTATTGGGAATAAGCTCTTTCAGAAAGATGAGTTAGTATTCTCAACGCTCTTTAAAGGTATAAAAACACTTTTGTAGCTCATAACTATGTATTGCATTCTGCACTCTTGTCCAGCTCGCTTGCACCTTTCCATTTAATTGCATATCGATTACAACCTTAAAAATGCAAGTCGTTCGCCCTTGTTGGTGATAGAGCATGGTGGCAGTTGATAAAACCTGTCTGCTCTGCTGACGTCTAACTCCTGGTTAGTTCAGTTGGTAGAGTGCTCCATTGGAAATGGAGAGGTCCCTGGTTCGATACAAGAGCAGGCGGATTTTTTCGGTCGCGCACCAGTCACCTAGCTTTGTTTGGAGATTTGTATTCGTCCTTTGTCCCCCTTGTTCCCTTTCTCGATGGAATTATTTTCGTCATACAGGTGGGAAGCAGCTGCATGTGTGACCAAAACACTAGTCACAGGTCATGGCCATACATAACCTACCGTTTTCAGAAATCGCCGGTTTGGAAGTTTCGGTAAAAAGTGTGCGTGATCATGGCATGAGCGAGCTTGAGCTCATCTCTTGAGCGATGAAGCTATATATTGTTGGATCTCGTTGGCAGGAACCTAGACTCACTTCTAAAATAGTCCTTTCTGTGCACATTGTGCCTTATCTTTTGTTCCCAAGTTCGAACAAAGATGCTGCTTTCTTACCTCTTTAATCTTGCCTTTTTTATCTAGGAATCCTCAAAGCAAGTCTCCATAAGTTTACCTTTTCTAACAAAAGGCCACAGTTCTTTTGAAAATGGTGAATTTCACCCAAAATATTTTTACTTCGCCTTCACAATTCGACTACATCGCCATAGCAGTGGTCATGGGTGTTGGAGCGCCGCAAGCTACAAAATTCTTGATGGTCCCAGCTTGTGGATTTTTGGCTGCTGCAAAACCCCTCTTGTACACATAACTCAATGAAAATCTCTGGGAAAATTCCATCCCGAAATATCCATCACATTCTGGCTTGGAATTCACTTCAATGTTCCTTTAACAACCAATCAATGGAATCTGCCTGCATGCACAGAAAAAGAAAAGTGGGAACAGGAGACGCGTGCACAACTAGCAGAGAGGTCATGCTTGATTAGCCTCCTAGTCCTTTTTATAGATCAATCTTCTTACCTGTAGGAGCCAACCTTCCTTGAGATTATGAGTCACACAGAATCACACAGAAATGACCAGGGGGCATGAAGGATGACGCCATGACTAGAGACGATAAGAATATATGACACATGCGCAATTGGAACTGTGGAGCTTTTCACTGGCTGAGATTGCAGTAGCCCAGCGAACCAGATTACCTAACTTTTCTTTTTAGACGAAGCCGACTCTGACATTCTAAGCTCCTCTCAGTCTTGATTAGGACTGACGCTTTGTTGTTTTCTCTCATTAACCTTTTTGACCTAGAGTTCCTCGTGTTCGTAGTGTTTACTTTTCTATCTTCTTCCCTACGGAAGGATTGCAACTGGTTCCTGATTCCCAAGCCTCCCATGCCCAAGTCCCACCTGTGGCGGCTGCACTTCCCGAACATAGAAAAGAGGCTCATCGAAGACCACGGTTGTGTGAAGCCTATCATTCGCTTACTCAAGGTACCGTGAACATTCTGAGATGTACATGAGAGGACCTCTGTAGACGAAAACTTTGGTGTCATGGTTTTGGCAAGGGGACGCCGCCCCCTACTGAAAGGCGTTTGCCATCTGTTTGGCGTGTATTAATACTATAAGGGGAATCATCACCATTTCAGTAAAGAAATATCCCTATAGAAGTGAGAGGCTAAGTGGATCTAGATGTGTTTTGTTTTTTATCTTGGGGGGGGGGGGGGGTCACGGACAAGAAACATTCTTTTTTCTTTTTTTAACTTTAGAATATAGTTTGCCTAAAGAATGAAGTCGGCGGTCAATCGTTATGTCGCAGTGGTAAACTCGAGGCAGTCTGTTGTCTCGAGTCGGCACTTTTAAAATTACGGCTTTATTTGGGAACCCTACGCGCAACTTTCTCGGTCGTGTTGGTCCGACCGCACAATGTCACGTGGCGTCGCACGGTGTCGCAAGACATCACCGTGCCATGCGACCTTTAGGTGTCACGTGGCACAAAGGTGTCACATGATATGGTGTGACATGTCATCGGGGTGTCAGTGTCGCATGACACGATGTCATAATTTTCCCGCCAAATTTAGCGGGGAACAGCGCCGTCGCCCATTCATCGCGTTCGACTGCACGTCTATGCGAGCCGACTTTTCATTGTCAGATTTCAGTGCCAGATTGGCGAACGAAAGTGTGACTGTCGAATTTTTCTCCAGGCCATGAGGGACTCGTACGGCTGGAATCTCTCGTCGTATTCCCTCAAGACGTTTGTGATGAGCCAGGTCGTGGAAAATGACGACGCGCAATATTGGCACCCTGACAACCAAGGGATGCTTTTCGTCAGGGTGAGTGGGCTGTTCCATCGTACTTCCCCCGAGCGGCTGGTGTTGGCGCGCACAAACCTGCAGGGCAACACTGGGCGCATTTTGTTTGGCTCTCTTCCGAATGTTCGACCTCCAGGATGGGCCCTTTGCCTTCCGTCGTGCTTTGGCTGCGCACGCACGCGTGAGGCTCGCGAAATGCCGAAGCATTGTTGGAGACAGAAAGCTTCCGCTGGAGAGAAAGAAAAAAAAACTTTATTTACACCAGTGTTGCGGAATGGGAATTCTCATTCCATTCCAACTCCATTCCATGGGGTTTCATTCCTCTTAATCCCAAACGTGAGAAAAATGGCCAGCCATTGACAGCCACACTGCGTTACTGGAAAAAAGAAGCATAAAGCTGTTGATGTCGTCAAACGCGGAGACGAGTGCAAAAGCATGCGAATGCTTTCTCAAGGCACTCACAGTAACTAATGCCGAAGGGAGGTCGCACAAAGCACTTTGGAACTCTTGGTGTCGCTGCAGACGTTAATCGCGCGATCTAGCGCAAAAGGCTCGTGAGTGGCAACAAACGCAAAACATCGAAAGACACCTGTTTTTTTTTTTGCAGGCGTTTTCTATGTTTTACAAATACATATTTAGCGTTTTGTTTCTTTGATAAGGCACTAAAAAATGTCTAGTTTGTTCAGGGCTTCGAGTGCTTGCACAACAGTAGCGGTCGTTCGTTGTTAGAAGCGACGCCGCGTATATGCCGAGAAACTGAGGATGATGAGATTAGAGCGCGTGGGGCCTTCAGAGCACCGAGTTCTGGTTAAAGTGATTAGTGATTAGACCTAAAGTTAACTGCCTTTGTCTTCCCTGCACTCGTGGAACTCCTTAGAACGCGGAATGCCGGCGTCTGGCTTTTAGCTTTCGCATTCAAACGCGTTCGACGAGTGCAGTGGAGACAAAGGTAGCTGAGCTTTAGGTCTACCCTCTAATCTCTCCAATCAGAGCTCGGTGTTCAGATGTTCCCACGCACTCTCGTCTTCCCCTCTCCTCAGTTTCAGGGGACATATCTTCCCCAAACCTCCATGTACTCCGACAAGAACAGAAAACCGCTGACAAAGTGCAATCGGTACACGGCGCCAGCACAGGAGAGTGTAGCACCATATTTTGAAGCAGGAGTTATACAGGCACTCAGTAACACTATTAAAGTACCGTACTGCCATGTGAAGTCAATCACCAGCACGTACTTTGACACCGCGACGGTAGCATGCACCGTACTCGCAAACTACCCCGAAAAGACAAATTAGTCATTGTAGTTGTTTAAACAACAGGAGTTGAGCCTGTCAGAATATGGCGACATTGTTACCCACTGTAGACGAGAAATTTATCCAACGCAGTACGATTGCTGAACGTGGGACTTTAACGGGCATCACGCAGTCGATACACGATCGCACGCCGGGGATGCTCGTCCAGGTTAAAACGTCAAACTATACCCACACCGCACGCCTGAATGTCTTGCTCGAACGACTGAGTTGAAGAGCAGAAAGACAGCGTGTTCGGTCGAGAGACTATTAAAACGAAATAGAACATAAAAGACAACAGGAGACTTGTTGACTCTGGAAACGCACACACAAAAATCATTCTTCAAGTAGCGTCCAGGGCTTTGGGCGACGCGTCCCGGCAATCGGCGCCGCAGTGTTGCGGCTTCGCCTCTTGGCGCCTACAGATTTTCCCACTGCAGACCAAACGCGCTGACAGCCGTCAACTTTTTTCTTTTTATTTTGAGGTTTATGCTCGCTTTCGTCTTCCTTGAGGAATATTGTTTAGCAGAAAGTGTGCAGACACGCACACTCCGAAAGAATAGCACTTTAGCCTCTCGTCATAGTCAGATGTACTCTGTTTCACTTCACGATGTACTGCGATGAACGCGTATACGAACTACACTTGCCGATCCATATTTTCTGGTCTCGTGACGTGGCGACCCCCCGTCCATCCTCCCAACTGGTAGGGCACGAGACACCCTCCGAGCTATGAATTGGCTCTGGTGGCTTGTACATCCTTTGCGGTCCGTCCTGAAACAAGCAGTGTACGCCAAAACGTCGACTCGCCGACGCAGATTCGTGCTGCAGATGTGAAATATGTTTATTTGTTTCATTATTACTGAGCTGTCTCCATGTCGTCGGTGCCGTTTGTTTAGTCGAAACTTAGCCGCTGATGCCACTGTCGCGATTATTTAATTGACTTCGCGTCGCCACCCGCAAGAAGGCGCGGCTCACACTTTATTAAGTGAGATCGTTTCCAATGAACCGGTGAGTGCCACGTTAGATTACGGTTCCATTACATTTGTGGTTTAATATCAAATGTTTGATTTCACTTACAGTTTTGTTCCGGTTCAGTGAAAAGTAATGGTTTTTCTACGGTTTTTGGTTCGACTCCTTGCTTAAAAGCGACATGATAATCGCGCGACTATACTACAGCCGCTTTGTCACATCTCGCGGCACCAGGAACGACATATTGTCCGTCTACAACTATTCAGTTTTGCGTGTTCTACTGAGGGCGCACCATTTTCATCCTCGAAGGATCATAAACCAGTGAGACAATCAAGCCGTCGGTCATCTCCGGTGCAATGATGCTGTTTCAAAAGCCATTTACTATGCGCTAGCAAACTGCGCCATCAGCCGAAGCCATTCAATTCGCACTCCATCCCGGGCAAAAGGCATCTAACTGCATTCCCATTCCATCCCCCCCCCCCTAGTGCTGCCACCACTTCATTCTCATACTATTCCGTGGTCGCGAAAGTGCGGAATCATTCCGGAATCATTAAAACTCTGGGATGGAAGCTCCGCAACACTGATTTACACCAGGGCTGTACCCAGGGGGCGTCGATGGTTCCAGCTGGAGCCTGGTGGGATATTGTGCAGCCCTCGGAAACCCGCACGTGGAGACGTGCAATCGAGCTGGGGGCGGGATAACTGAAGGACCACCCTGGCGCTCTCAACCTGTCAGACACTATAGTCTACACTGCCTTAGGGGGTAGTCTATGTTAAAATGCATGCTGGAAGAGCCGGAAACGTAGTCAAAGGTGCGGGCATCTAAGTCCGATTCCCTCCGACCCTGTTCCCGGATGAATGTGACACAGCAATACTTCGCTCTCGGCAAAAGGGTTTACTGACTCACTCATTGCCTTGGGGGTTTCGGGATCGGGGAACGGTCATCAGCGGGCCGGGGGAGAGTCCGCTGCCACGCAGCTACTCCAAGTCCCAGCGGTGGTCGTCAACACCGCGTCAAGGGGACGTCGTTGCCCAGGTTCGCCGTCCGGTCCGTTCGTCGAGTCCGCCACTCGACGTAGCGCCCGCACTCCCCCGCTCCAGCGTCCGTCTCCCGTCGATCCCGCGCCGGCGTCTTCGTCTCCTGTCCCGCTGCACGCTTGCCGTCCGCCGTTCGAGAGCCTCGCCGTCCAAGAGAGCGTCACCGTCGAAGAGAGCCTTCTTTGTCCGGCTTCCCCTTTTAAAGCCTTCGTCCCTTTGTCTTGGGAGGCCAGTCCCGTTACGTCAGTTGGCTTCGGGGAGTGGTCCAGCCGGATCTTGTGCTGCGCGAGCTCACCGCCGCTCCCCCGAGGCGTGACGTATCTCGGAGGTATGGCGCGCTAAGCCTCTGCCGGAAATTGGGGCCCGGAGGGTCGGTGCGGGGAGGGCACCCAGATCTCCACACCTCCCTCCCCTCAAGGCTCGGACTTGGGGGGCCCAAGGTTGCGTGGTCCCCAGGACCTCAGGCAGGAAACTCGTTCAGCTGAGTGTCGCCGATGATGACGATCACCCTCGATGATAGTGGTGGTGGCATCAAACCAGGCAGGCCAGCGGTGAACGTTCATCCGCTGGGAAGCCCGCGACCGACGGAGCACGGCCCCGGAACCAGTCCGGAGCACCACAGCTCACAACACGCACGGGCACTCAGGCACACACCACACGCCGGCTCTTAAAGTTCGCTTCCGTCTCTAATGTAACAGACAGCGAATCGCGCAAAAACGAATAGCGGCACGCTATATCAGACGGCGCGACGAAACCAAAATCTTTCGATCGTTGGACATGCCACGAAATAAAAACCAAACTCTTCATTTCAATACTAACCGGCAGGCAATCATCAAGAACGTCACGCTACACGTTCGAGAGGTACGTAAGAGGAAAACTATTCCTCAACTAAAAAGCATAAGCACTCGCTGTATACTCACATCGTACATACGCCCATTATACAACGTTTGCTCCTATAAAACTCAACCGCATTCTTTTAAAACGGAAAACAATCTACCAGAGCGGCAGGACCGCACACCTCTGACAACAATATTAATCTCCAACACATTCGCGAAGAACGCACAAAACCTAAAAAAACTATAACCACCCGTAAGACAGAAACGGCCACAAATCCAGCCCCGTTCGCGAGGTGCGACTCGAAATATCTACGGAGAACAAACACGCTGCCAACAGTAGCAATTACTCAAGACGGGTACTCATGCACTCGGCGTTCGCGACACCTGAGCTACAAACACGCTACGGGCAAGCTACGCAGCGCGCCATCATCAGAAGGGATAATCACCTTACTGAAAGGCTGGTGTTCCGTTGTACCGGTCATTAATACCAGTACAAAGGGAACAGTATCTAGATCGTGCGGACAGCAGATCTAATCGGACAGGCTATTTACATGGCTATGTCCGTAACGTCTCGGCATGTACCAGACGTTACCGCTTCACTGCTCGGAGGCGACCACCCAACAGGAGCGACGAGCGCGTAACGGCGGTCCGCACCGAACCCCGCACGGGCTCGACAGCCGCGACAAGCGCATCGACGCACGTTAGAGTTCTCCCCCGGTCAAACCCCGACACCGCATAACTAAAAAGTCTTCCTGCTGATGTCAAGTCCGGCCGGGATCGAGCAATAAAAGTACGCCGTCAACGCGTCTCGCGACTCTTCGACGTTCTCGACTCGAGCAACGTCTCCACATACAAACGCAGTAGGTTACGCACAAAGCTCGCCCCCAACCAAGTCAACACGCCGCAAAACTGAAAAGTCTTCCTGCGACTGTGAGGACAGGTAGGGTTCGAACAATGTAAGTATCCCACACGCGCACCTTTCAACTTCCGCGCAACGAGCGCGACACCGAAATGCCAAATAATCTAACCGGCCGGTCTTGGAAATGGACGAGCTAATAAACTATGTTTGCTCTGCATAAACAGTTTCCGCAGCGTCGAAGTGTCTACCGCATTTACCGCTGGATTCCAACACCCGCTACCCATTCATGCAAAGGCTGCAGTTTGTACAGCGACGGGCTGACCCAACGCACAACAGTTATAGGCCGCCGACGGCCATGCCGCTGCCATAATTTCTAGGCTTCCCGGGCACGTACCCGCCGACGTGAACCGTACGTTTTCCCGGGCCAACCGCGCATCTGTACAGGATAAAACTATGAACAACTCGTCACATCCTCACAAGACCGCCACTCCCCTCGTGCAGCTCTTCACTGCACGAGCACAGCTCTTTCCCCACCTAGCTGTCTTTTCTCCCCTAAATTTATAATTTATCTCTAATCCAGGTCTCTGCACGACCAATTACGCTCTCTACGCCCTCGCGTCCCAACGCGAACCCAAGCACGGCCGAGAGCCGTACTGTATCCGGCGGCAGCGCAAAGCGCGCGCTCGCCGCCGCTCCTCCGGAGACGGAGAAAACGAAATGTAAGAGTAACTCCCGCCGCGAGGCTCAACCATCGATATGGCGGTGTGAGGATCCGGAACCAACTGTGCGCACAATCAAACGGGATCAACCTCACGACTCTACATCCAGGTACGCACGGGTCATGCCCATCGCGTCAGACTGGACTCCACGGAGCATTACACGCGCACAGCCACTGATAAAGTGAAAACGGAAACTCGGTGGTTTTCTGGATTCCGACGTCTGCGCACCAGACATCGCGTATCCGGCACGATTTAGTGGGCTTAGCCCCTAAATGTAGCCTCTGGCCACAAGGTACTCGTTCAAAGCGATCTTGGTCGGAACCACAAGAGCGCATACCGTACCTTAAAACGCTGTCAACTAACGAAGCTCAAAACCGCGCTGACAGCTCAAGCAAGGCCAACTGGGAGCTAGCATGCGGTCAAACCGAGACGCTAGTCTCCTCCCGGACAAAATGCAATGCGGGAATAATTTCCAAACACAGTCCGTGCAACCGCCATCCGCAATGGGAGCGTTCTCCACCCAGAGCGATGGCTCTCTAACGCGTCCGATCGGTAACAAGCGTTCCAAAACATTACATCGATACGCGAGCAAAGGCGGTTAGGCGCGTCACATGCCCCAAACCGTGAGCCGGCATCTTTCCCAGCAGACGTGAACGGCCGGAGGCGTAGGTGGGGTGACGCCCGACGCTACAGGCCTCGAAAAGTGCGGTAATTTCGACGCACACAGCGCTCTTGCGTAGCAGGATCAACCTGCCAGCATCCAACGGTGCGCTGAACAGCGAAATACTCAAGACGCTTCTCGTAACGGGGATAAGCAAATTCCTGACATGCTGGGAAAAAGGGTTAATCCCTAAAGACAACGGTCAAGGTCCGCGCCTCCTCGTCAGGCAGGCGATCATGTCAGGACCTTCGTGCGGCGCTCCCGCAACGAAACTTCGTGCGGCGCTCCCGCAACAAAGATGACCCCCAAAAAGAGCGCGAAACAGTGCCCCAATTCAACCGGAAACAGGTTTGGAATCGGAATGCCTGCCTGATCAAATATCAGGCCCCACGTTGCGGCGCCAGTTTATGCGGGCATCTAAGTCCGATTCCCTCCGACCCTGTTCCCGGATGAATGTGACACAGCAATACTTCGCTCTCGGCAAAAGGGTTTAATCACTCACTCATTGCCTTGGGGGGTTTCGGGATCGGGGAACGGTCATCAGCGGGCCGGGGGAGAGTCCGCTGCCACGCAGCTTCTCCAAGTCCCAGCGGTGGTCGTCCACACCGCGTCAAGGGGACGTCGTTGCCCAGGTTCGCCGTCCGGTCCGTTCGTCGAGTCCGCCACTCGACGTCGCGCCCGCACTCCCCCGCTCCAGCGTCCGTCTCCCGTCGATCCCGCGCCAGCGTCTTCGTCTCCTGTCCCGCTGCACGCTTGCCGTCCGCCGTTCGAGAGCCTCGCCGTCCAAGAGAGCGTCACCGTCGAAGAGAGCCTTCTTTGTCCGGCTTCCCCTTTTAAAGCCTTCGTCCCTTTGTCTTGGGAAGCCAGTCCCGTGACGTCAGTTGGCTTAGGGAGCGGTCCAGCCGGACCTTGTGCTGCGCGAGGTCACCGCCGCTCCCCCGAGGCATGACGTATCTCGGAGGTATGGCGCGCCTAAGCCTCTGCCGGAAATTGGGGCCCGGAGGGTCGGTGCGGGGGAGGGCACCCAGATCTCCCACAAAGGTTAGTAGGATTGCATGCTGATAGTAATGTTACAAATAGTGTAAAAGAACATGCTCGGGAGGTAGAACCAAGCAGTGGGGTTCTTCGTTTTCAATGTACCATGGCAGCGATGAACCTACTAAAACGGCCCTAGGGTTGATTTTTGTCAAAATGGGGACAAAGACAAAAAAATTCAAATTGGAACTGTCCTTGATAAAGATAAAAGCAGAAGCTTTATGGGGGAAAAAATACCATTATTTCTTTTGCGTTAAAGTGCGCTTCTCTCGACGCACTACGGCACTCGCAGAAAGAACCGGAGAAAAAACTAGAGGCATTGATCCCCTCGGCTCGCACCCGGGAGAGGCGATCGTGGGATCTGCTTGAACTCTGGACTTTTGTTTCATTGTCCCGCCCAAGGTCCTGGACTGCCTGGGACACGTGCTGGCACAACCGGGGCCCGCCATTTCGTTCCTGTTCCACCCGGAAGTGGACCTCACCGAGACGGTCACGGCAGAAGCAGACCAGAGATAACATCAGTGGCCAAATCAAACACATCGTGCGCAAGCTGTGGCTTTTCCCTGACCAGTGCTACGAGCTCGTCTTGAAGAACCAGCGGAAGGGCCGGGCTTCGTAAGACAGTGTCGTGGGGGACGATCGTGTGGAGACAACGTTGAAATGTTGCGTCGAGCGACTGTCTCACACGACATTGTTCGACCCAACGCTGGCAATGCAGAGCTGGTGATGCTTAAGAAACAGAACCTAGGCCCTGATAAGCTTTAATGAAATACTACTAGCTGTGAAGGACTCTGAGGAATCAAGCCGTATATAAAATAAACAATGAACAAACGAAGGGAAATAAATGCAGGCACCGGGAATATCCCAACAGCCGAGTGGCAAAACGTGAATCTGTCGATAAGGTTGCAAACGCATAAGAAGACCCTCTTGGGGTATATGCAGCTATTCGCGATTTGAAAAAAGTAAACGTTATATGTCGTCGAGTGCACGTAAGAGCGTAGGAATGCGTGACAAGCGTAAGAATAACGACTTATTCGGTTCATCTTGTCAGATGAACCGAATAAGCGGAAATGGAGACACTAATAACAATGTACGGTCAGAATGCTATAACGAACGTCTCTGCTACGAAGACGCCCGTTTAACATGTGTTCGAGTGTTGTTTTTTTTGTTTTGTTTTTTTAGTATAAAACGGGGCAAAGAACGCAGGACCAGATCAAGAAAAGGCAGACACAGCGCTGACTCAAAACTATATTTTGTTGATCTAAATCTTCTATTTTGTAATGCCTGTTTTCCTGACCATACTGCATGTGTTAGTTTGGTGTGTAAACTGTTTGAGGAAAAGTTGTGGGAGATTATGCATTCCACATTGTTGCAAACATGTCTATTGACTCCAGGGTCCAATCATGTAAGATTGCAAAACCTTTTGTGCAGATTTTGAATTTTTATTTTTCTAGACGGGTTAGTTGTTTTGAGTCTGCGGCTGCGGTGCCTTAACCTGTCCCATCATCTCTTAGGACAGTTGCCAAAGCCTCAAGTGAAATAGCAACTGTATGATTCTCAGACACTAAGTTGTTGTCTCGAGAATATGGCAACATCTGTCTCCCCCTGTCAGAAGGTCCGCTTGGCCAGCGCAGCGAATGACTACTCACTCAATAATGATCACAATAATGCCTGTCCTTATACAACGATTGGTTATATTGGAAACAAGTGGAGGTAGAGGTCTATCTTTGAATGTGCATTTTGTTTTCTTGTTTGCAACCTGTTTGTATTTCCCACACTTGCAAGGACTCTCACTGAAGGACCAGCAGACACACTCTGAATAAACTTTTAAAAAAGAGGTGCAACTTATGACTACAATACAAACTTTCCCTCACGTATCATTGCCATGCGGTGGCATTGTTCTTAACACATGCATACATTGATCCCCGTTCTATAACTGCAATAGGAAGGAGATGACAGGTCATGCAAGGCCGTGTGACAATTCTTATCCCCTGGAGGCATCTATGCACACGTTGCTCGATGGTGCATGTTATGAGTTGTTTTTTTCTTTGTATTTTTTTACAGTGCTCCATAGTGAAGCAAATGCTTTGTTCAGTGATTCTCATTCTCTGCTGATCTTCAGTTGTCCACATCTACGTGTACAAACGGTTTTAAAAGGAATAAAGAGCATGAGAGCTTTCAATGGGCATTTCCTTGTTGCACTGTTGGCCTGACATGCTGAACCGGTGCTGAACGGTCACAGTCTTGGCTGCAGTGGGGGATCGGTGGCCGAGTGGGCTAAAGCCGCACGCCCAGCTCGACGCGCGTGGAGCAGAAAGCTCGCGCTGCAGAACCAAGGGATCCTGGGTTCGAGCCCACCCTGCCCGTTTCGATCTGGATGAGCATCGTGCCGGCGTGCGGTCGTGTATCACTACTGCGTGGTGCCGTTAAAGACCCCAGGCCTAGCGGTTGTACTGCACTGTCTAAATTGCTCATCTACAGCAAGTGACTCGTGGCAACATTAAAAATGGCTGACCAACGACTCGCTGTATAAATATCCCACACAACCCAATTTTTTGGCTGCGGGGAGAGTGTTCGCGGTGTCGCTAACCGCACATAAATTTACGGAACGCCGTTCCAGCGAAAGCCAACCTCCTCGTTGCTTGTCCTGTTGACTAAAAGAGTGAACGAGATCTTGACCGATAAAAGAGGACTATGAGATTTTTTTATTAAACTTATTTAATATACGTTGAAGCTGGAAAACCTGCATGCAGATTATCTGTATGGTTGCACTCGCTGAAGGGCATGCGCGGATCAAGCTGGAACGCCTTGAAAAGCTAAAGTTTAATCTTTCTTTTTAGTGCACTGAGTGGTGTGCCTCGATCTGTCCTGCGAGGGTCGTTTGACAAGTTTGGTAAAATTTTTATGAGATGCCGTTACGATTAATGTGCTGCGGCCCAATTTCAGCCACACTCGACACGTGGTTCACGCTCGAGAAATGTTTAAAGCACACAACAAAAATGAAAAAAAGAAAACTAGTTTTGCGCGGTGATAAAACATTTTCGGCCCAAAATATGGACGGCTGCCCAGATCAAAGCCCGAGTTGCTCGAAGTTTACAGGGGTTCCGCTGCAACAGCGTTGAAGACAGTCTATTTTTTTTTTTTTTTTTTTGAATCAATGAGTTTCAGCGTGGCGGCGAACATCCCCTGAAGATGAAAGCGCGCTCTGGACGTCCAGTGCAGAAGGATAGAGAAAAAAGAAACGGTGTTTTTTCCAGAACGCGGGGCTGAGGGACACTGTTTTACGTGGACGGATATAATTAGCATCGCAAAGGCAGGCAACGCAATTCGGAAGGCAACGCAAAAGAGAAGATAAGTACAAAGGATTATTCAGAAAAATGAAAAAGTGGGCTAAGGGGTAGGCGTCGACGTTTCGGTGGCACTGCCTTCTTCGGGACTCGGGCCATTTGACGCTTACAAGTCTATTTTATACAGTTTTGCGAGAAAAGGGGGAACTTTATCGCACGAAGGCTGGAGCTATGATAAGAGACGGGAAAATCGCGCGGGCGTCTTATCGCCGCATCCGATAGCTTCATACTTGCTAAACGAGTGGTAACTTTAGCGCACTACAGAGCTTCCCACGCGCTCAAAGCCTTTCTGAAAATGACTGATTTAGTGGTTTTAAAAAGGACGCTCAGCAAGTTTCTAATTGGAATTATATTTCTATTTTCACAAATTAAAATATGAAAAGACGTTTACAATTTTCTGTAAGGCCAAATTAGAGTGCGGCTCTAATTTGGCGTTACAAAGAATTTCGTATTTCATGTATTGCCTTGATGTATTTCAATATTTTTTAAGAATTTTATATTTAAAAAATAGCAAACTCGTCGCTTAGGTTGATTTTTTGGTCAGCTACGGCGGAGATTTGGACATTTTGGTGCAGGACGTTTCGGCGTAGAGCGTTTCGGTGCGGTCTTTCCGGTGCAAGGACTTTTTCGGTGCACAGACTTCTCGGTACGCACCGGACATTTCTGATGCACGGACATTTTCGGTGCATGAACGTTTCGGTGTGGGACTATTCGGTGCGTGGACATTTCGGTGCGCGGACGTTTCCGAAGTGCACTAAACATTTCGGTGCAAAAGTCAATAAAAATCGCAAAATGATTTTTTTCTTTTAAGTGATAAACGATATTTTGGCTCGAAAGGATTTATTTCGCAATTTATAATTTTTGTAGATTTCGTCATTCATTTGCGGTCGAACTTACTGATATACAACATAAGTGACTTTGTTAGGCTGCAGCACCATCCTGCGGGTGGACTGGAGACGTTGGACGTTATTTTTTGCTTGCCGAAGTCTCTTTTCCCATGGACGTACTAGGCATCGTGTTTGCGCGTTGGTTCGATACAGGCGTTCTCGGCGTCTTCTGTGAAGCTGTGGGCTTTATTATTTTCTAATCTGTGTAGGAAAGGCCGCGACAGCAATAAGCTTAAAGATATGTGGAAATTTACCCTAGAACCGCGGTAAAAAGGTGGGAAACTTCGTGGAACTTGGAGACGTCCTTCTTCCTGTGTGCCCTTTTTCTTCCGCAACGTTTCCCATCTTTTACCACAGTCTCGGGTGATTTTCGACATGGTCAACATCCACCAGCTCGCCTGCACACTCACCGTTTTTTCATTAAGGATGTAACTGCAAGAAAAAAAAGTGACACTTTTTAAATCGCCCTAATTGGGACAAGCATGTCACAAAACAATTGTTCCGCCAAAAACAAAATTTTTTACAGCAATATTTATTGCGCGAGACTGATTTTAGTTTGCGGCTATTTCGTCCGTTTTAAATCGCGCGCCACAAAGTTGGTATTATACGTCACGGAGTGGCTGCTATACGTCACGAAGTGACGTATAACAACCACTCCGCGCGCGTCGAAAGAGCGGGAGTTTCAAATGTGGAGAAGTTGTGACTCCGACTAAATTACGTCCTGTGGCGTAAATATTGCTAGAAAAAAATTTGTTTTTTCGCGGAAGATTTGTTTTGTGACATGCTTGTCCCAATTAGGCTGTTTTAAAAAACATTATCTTTTTCTTTGCAGTTACCCTTTAAAAGCTTGAGGATTGTTTCTGTACGTTAACTCAGAACAATTTGGAATATCTTCAAATGTGCGATCCACTGCTGAAATCGTCAAGCATCGATTGTTTGGCACACCTTCCCATCCGTAACGCGTCTCACGTTGTGTAATATAAATCGAGGCATAAACACATTGTTAATGTTTGCTGCCAAGCATGATTCTAACAAACTCTGAATATAAAGTATATAAGAGAGTTAAAAAAAATAAACATGTTTAAAAAAAACGTTTCTCTGGACAGTTTATTGGCATCGCTTATCTGTTGTGGATGACGCTCAAGAAGTCCATTCAGTACAAATGTTGTATTAAACGTCGCCACAAGTTCGTCGGGAACCGTTCTTGAGGAACGGGAACTTGATGCAGCCACGGTCGATCTTCATCTGCTTCGGCAAAAGGGCGCGTCAAGGACATCTCGGTCTTTCGTTTCTTTGAAAGCACCTAGAACTCTGATAAGGAAACGTTTAGAGCTCCTTGAGAAACGCCCGAATTAGCTGTTTGCAACGTGAAACGGTTCGCGCGCTTTTTTTTTTTTTTTTGTCTGACCAGTAAAAAAAGCCCGTGAAACATGACAAAATACCCCGATAACGCACCCGCCCCATCATGAACGCAATTTCAATTGTAACGGGCTTTCTTTATAGATTGAAAAAAAAAAGTATGCAAGACGCATGCACCACGCTTATATTTTTTTCGTATGCAAAAGCCCTTATGTTTAATATACCGGGTGTTTCAGCAAAAGCTTTAATTGCCAACAATAGAATCGTTGAGAAAAAAACTATTTTTAAAACCAACTTTTAGTCGCGGGTGATGCCAGGAATATGCAAAATATATACAAATTCGCTATATAATTAACTGAAATTTGCTAATTCACTTTCTTATATAGCAACTTTTAGGTTCATGTTGCAATTAAAATGTTGAAGGCTACCACCATTAAGAGATAAAGGCAATTTACGGAAAGTAAAAAGAAGCAACCGGCTTGGAGATATTCGCCGCCAAACTTTGCACTGTAATGGGTGTGACAAGACAGCTGCGTGAAGTGACATCAAATTTCAGAAATCATACACAGCGCAAAGCTTCGTCGGCGAATATCTCCACTGTTGCTTATTTTTACTTTCTGTAAATTGCTTTAGCCTTCCATGGTGATAGCCTACAAAATTCTAATTGCCACATGGTCCTCAAACGTCGCTAATTCTAAAGTTAATTAGCAAATTTTAGTTAATTAGATAGTAAATTATTATTAGTTCAGCAATTCCTGGCGTCCACTTTGGCTAAAAGTTGTTTTTAAAAAATAGTTTGTTTTTTTCAAGCACCTTATAGTTAGGAATTTTTTAAAGCTTCCGCTGAAATACCCGTATAAACATCGTTGAAAGCAGTTCTTTTACGGCCAGCAACATAGTTACGGCCCGAAAAGAAAGTTGACTCCAGATCATGCACAGCCGTTGCTATTTTCGCACAATAATTAGTAAACATTTGATCTGATGTAAAATAAATTTAGTATTCCATCTGTTCGGCATGTTTCCTTGATTCAAATGAATATTTTATTTGAATTCAATTATTCGGTACTCGCTACACCCCTACATTATTCTGTAATGAGCCACAAGTGATCGATTACTTGTTTTTCGTCGAGCGAGGCTATTCAACACAGCGGAAATAGGCTCCGCAAGAGGCGCCAGCCTGCCTACGAGTTTGCGAAAATGACTTGCGTATTAAATTGTGGTTGGAGCTTAGTGTCTTCTATGTCACCACCTAACCAGGCAGAGAGCTGCCAAAGCTTTACCTTCAAAAATTACTGCGTGTGTGTATGTGTGCGTATGCGTGTGCGTGTGCGTGTGTGCGCGTGCGTGCGTGCGTGCGTGTGTGTGTGTGTGCGTGTGTGTGTGTGTGTGTGGGTGTGGGTGTGTGTGGGTGTGTGTCTGTGTCTGTGCGTGCATGTGTATGTGTGTGTGTGTCGCTGGATTAGCAGGCCAGTAGGGTTTTATTTTCAAAGTGATGAAAGAAACAGCAGACCAACGGCACTGATATAATCCAGCTGCTCCTTGTGGACCATTTATGCCAGGGGTTGCCAAGCTGCGGCTCTCTGCGTGGTAAAGTGTGGCTCGCGGCCCTAAACTCCGCCTTCCCAAAACCGTGCAGTACAGCCAAAGCCACAGTCGAGAGAAGTGTTCAAGAGGAGAGAAAGGAGGAACGGGGAATCCCAGCCCTTCTCTCCCGTTCCTTCTTTACCTCCTCTTGAACAGCTCGCCATACGCTCTCTTCCCTGTAGCTTTGACCGTACTGCAAGGGTAGTACCCCCCCCCTTCCCCGCCTCCCTCCCGGCCACACGAACACTTCCCCAAGAAGAGAAAAGGAGCGCGTTTTAAATGGAAAGACTGCAGGTTCCGATTTGGTAGTCTTGTGCTACTGCTTTTGACTCGGATAGATCTATCTAAAATTGTTCACGTTTCATTTATTGCTCTAAATGAAAGTTTGACCCCCCCCCCCTTTTTTTTCTGCCTTTCCTCTTCCAGGCGGCTCTTGGAGGTTTAGTGGTTTTGTTTGCGGCTCTTAGGCCGGGTCAGCCTGGCCACCCCTGGTCTATGCGGACAGCTGACGTTCCCCTCTCGTAGTGGGTCAGATAACTTGTTTCCTGTGCTTTCCGAACCGGAAACGACCATTTCAACGACAGCGTGCATGACGAGCTCCAGAGGTTTTTTTCGCGAGTTTGCAAATGATGATAAAATCATTGTTGTGATTGTGAAGGACTTGCTAATGCCCTGCAAACGAAGTGGTTCGGGGTTTGGAACAACCACGCCGATCAAGAAAGAACATAGTTGTTATTTTGAAGATGGGGTGGGGTCGTTAAAAGCCCTACCGCTTGCAACCAACTTGATGTCAATACCTTTGTTTGTAGGCACCGTTGTGTCTCATTGTCTGTTCAACTGAGCCATCAGTTTTGGTCGTTGTTGCCTATGAGTTGTAGTAGGCCGATCTGCAACATTTTGCCCAATATATTTGTACCTTCAAATCGAACAGCTTCATATCGAGGGCCTGTATCTTTATGTACCACTACTGAATGCACTTCTGAGCGTCATTTGCAACAGATAAGAGATGTGGCCTAAACTGTCAAGATGAAACATTTCTTTTACGTATTTTTTTTAGATTTTTTAAATAGTTTATATTCAGAGTCTGTTAGGACCATGCTTGGTAACAAACATTAACAATGTGTTTTATGTTTCGATGTTTCGATATGTATTACTAAACGTGCGACGAGTGACAAATGGGAAGAACTTTAATTTCTCCTGTCTGCCACATATGCTAACCGATCGATGCTATACGATTTCGCGGTGGACGCACATTTGAAGATATTCAAAATTATTCCGAGCTATCATAGAGAAACAACCTCTCAAGCTTTACGAAAATAACAGTGAGTGTGCAGGCGAGCTAGCTGGATGTTGATCATGTTGAAAACAAACCGAGACTGTGGTAAACGACGGAAAGCTTCGTGGAAGAAAAGACCACAGGAAGAAGGACGTCTTAAAGTTCCACGAAGTTTCTCATCTTTTACTCGGGTAATTTACAACATTCTCAGGCGTCTTGCTGTTGGGGCCTTTCCCACACAAAGTACCAATAATAAAGACCATACCCTTACACAAAAACCAGAGAACGCCTCTATCGAAACAACACGTAAACATGATATGATGCGTCTAGTACTTACGTTGGAAGACGTCCAACGTCTCCAGTCCTCATGCAGAATGGTGCAGCGCCTAACAAAGTCACTTAGGTCGTATATCAGTAGGTGACAGTAAATGCATGACCAAATCTACAAAGTTATAAAGTGCGAAAAAATAATTTCTTGCTAAAATGGTAATTATTACGTTTAGAGAAAACTAAAAAACTCGTGATTTTGATTGCCCTGGAACCGAAATGTCCATGCACGGTAAAGTCCGCGCACCGAGACGTCCGCGCACCGAAAAGTCCGTGCACCGAAATGTCCATGCAACGAAAAGTCCGTTCACCGAAACGTCTGTGCACCAAAAAGTCCTAGACGCGACCACAAAACATTTATCTATAAGAACTGTCAGGGCTGTCAGTTTTATTATTTATGCACAAACTGCGTTACAGTGAATAGGTTAAAACGGCGCAAAAAGACGATGGACCAGTAAAAGGAAACACACAAAATATATCTCATCACAAACCAGGGCAAGTGACGGAACACTTATGCACATGCCCGCGTCTTGGTTGGCATAGATAAAAGCTTTGTCAATCTTCCGAGCATACTTAGTTCTGTGTCGGGCTTAAATCTTAATTTCATGAAACATTGAAGAGCGTGTGGATCCGTCACAGTGGACCGCTAAGTTTCCAGACGGGGAGGTGCGTAAGGACAAATAATAGGGAGTTATAGTAGACCGTGTTTCCCCCTCCGCTAGCCCTCCGCTACGAAGAAATCGCCACTGCGCCTGCGCGCCGATGGCCTTGGCTGTAGAGTTCCGGCAGCGGAGGGGCTCAGCGGAGCGGGAAACACGGTCTACTATAACTCGCTAATGTTCCCTCGCCCGGTCATTAACACATCTCCCCGTCTGCCCGAGGGAACATTCTCTGTCCTTATACACTCCTCCTCATCTGGCAACTTAGCGGTCCATTGTGACATATGCACATGCTCTCCAATGTTTATTGAAATTAAGATTTAAGCCCGACATAGAACCAAGTGTGCTCGGGAGATTGACGAAGCTTTTTTATTGCCAACCATGACGCGGGCATATGCATAAGTGTTCCGTCAATTGCCCTAGTTAGTGATGAAATCACATTTTATCAGAAAGGCGGGTAAACACGTGTAGCCCCGTGTCGGCTTGATGGGAAGATGACGTGTTATCGGGTTGATTGCTTGTATAGTTTATCTGGTTCCAAGTTTACTTGCTGAATGGCGCAGAAGTAAAAATTCAGTTGTAAGTCAGCGCTTTTGTGTGTTCCTTTTACTGGTCCTTCGTATTTTTGCGCTGTTTTAACATATTCAATATGACCATCAACCAACTCGCCCAACATTATACCTTGTCTACGTTACATGTTTCCCGAAAAGCAGCCAAAACGTTTCGGTGCCGACAACAACATAAGAACGAGGGAAACGGTACTTTTTCTCGTTTTTCTCATAGAGTACGGGCTGTTGGCTTCTATGGTACGAGCTGTTGGCTTCTATAGGGCCGTGGACCTCCGAGCTATACAATTAGTATAATAAATAATATATTATATCTCAAACGTTAAATGCTGTGCACGCGTTATAGAGCTCGTATTTTCGTCAACACTGCAAAGGCTGAGGCGTGAGAGCAGCGTATATCGGGTGTCCCAAATCACCAGGCTCGATCTAAAATGGACCGTAAAAATCAACGCCTGCACATAGCAATCTAAACTTTTCATCAAAGGTGTATTTCACAGGTCGGTTTTTGTCTTTTAAAGTTGGAAAGTGTAGCTCCCTACACTTTCTTACAAGGTCAACGGCGGGCGGCAACGCAGACGACCAAGTCCAGTGGCGGGTCGTGTTTGGCGATCGTATTTGATAGATGGCGCTACCTCTTTATCAAGACTGCTCGAGACCACCGTGGTTTATTAAAAATGAACATAATCTTTTTTTGTAATAAACCTTTGGTTTAAAAGTCAATGCAGACAATAAAATCAAAACTTAAAGTGAAAAAAAAAACGCATTTGCATAACGACGGCGCTTTTGCTGCCAACGGATTTCGTCTGCTTGTCGTCTGCTTTCTTCCGATGTCAGCTGCTGTGTCCAGCGTTACTTCTTCGTCTGGTCTTTCGTATTTTGCGCTGTTTGTTATCCCAAAGTATGTCGCACCAACTAGCCCAAGCCTCAACTTTAGCGCCTGATACAAGTTAAGAACGCACCAGATAAACACCACCAGCCCGAATCCTCGTCGAGGTATGACTATTACGAATCCCAATTGAGTGTTCACGCAATGCTAGCGTTCAACCTATCAGCCGCATTCAAATATCGTCACCGTGAACTCGTCCGCGTCACTACGTCGATACTTCGTCTACGCGCTATGTCGTCAGGTTTTGCGAATAAGAACAAAAATGTCCCTGTTCATGCCTGAAGCGCGGCAAAGATGCTTTTCGATCAAGTGGCGTTGCGTGCGAGTGTGCATGGGTCCTGCATCCGTAACCAGTAAGGTTGTGGTATAAATATTAGCCTGGAAAAGGCAGGCAGGCGTCACTCGCGCCTGCGAAGCCACTCAGCCGGCTCAATTGCTGCCGAGCCGGCCGTCGAGTGCAGCGGCGGGAACGGGCCATCGGTATGCCGGTCTCGAGCAGCGCCCGTCCGTGACCGCCTCCTTGGCGGCCGCCACGCCGCTGGCCGGGGACCCGAGGTCTCCCGGGCAGAGGCGCACCTCGGCCCCTGAAAGCTACGACAAAAAACAGGCGTTTGAGGGGAAGTATAATTGCCGGCGCGTTTGGAGTCTTGCTCGGTTGGAGTGGACCGAGAATATTGTGGCGCCTTCGCCGTCTTCACGCTGCATTATAGGGATCCAACGTACGACACGGGAAACAGAAAAATAGGGTTATCCTGGCTTTACATAGGGCATCTAAAGTTTATTTTGTTGTAATGTAAACATAGTTACAGTTGCGCACAAAAGGACAGGGACAGAGAAGAGGAACGCTTGTCTGTCGTCTAGGTTTTAATCTTCTCTGTCCCTGTCCTTTTGTGTGCAACTGTAACTATGTTCAGTTTATTTTGTGTTCTTTCTTCGCGTTATAAACTCGAAAGGAACAAAGAAAATAGATGGATCCGCTTTTTCGATATATGAAGCACCCGAGTCAGCCGGAGTGTAAACCGAAACAGCCCCATAATTCCCTTCGTCAAGCTTTGCAATTTTGGATAGCCGCGAATCCTTCTGGGATTTTTCGGAAATTATTTATTGTCGGGTCTGAGGGCATAAGGGATGGGCAGTACTTTATGTCAATATTTGAAATAAGTACTTGTGTGTATTTAAAAGCAGGGATAGGCACCGAGTACACCTAAGCACTTGTTATGAGTTGTGAATGCGAAAGCATGAATGTCGTTCTTCCGCTCCCTTAGTTCGTCTGCGGTGTACTGGCGTGGACGGCCACTTTCGCTACTGCCGAGGTTGCGGCCGCCGACGATATAGATGCCTCAGGCGCCGCCATGTTCCTCGGCGCCGAGAGGAGCAGAAGCGGCCGCAGCCCCCCCCCCCCCCTCCGGCAACGCCTGACACGAGAGCGGCGGCCGAGCGCGCGCTCTCGTGAAGCGGCCGCCAATGGCTATCTAGGAGCCGTTTCGCTCAGCCAATGGGAGAATGGGCATTTCTTTCGCGTTCTTTCGCGGTTACAGACGCCGCCGGCTCCGCTCCATGGGATAGTTAATGCTTTCGCATTAAAATACTTACAGTATTTTGTATTTCACTGGGTCATTCCTCTCAGACGTCCCAGACGTTGCGCTCCCCCATTTACGATTTTTAAAAAAAATTCGTGGCTTTTTACCGCAAGGTCTCTATCGCTTTCCTAAAATAAGTCCTTCACGGCGTCCGGACTGTTGCCTGCCCGAACGGACGGTATCGAGGGATTCGCGTAGGACTCGTAGCCGGTCAGCTTGACGGTGGTGCAGCAGACCTCTTGCAGTAGGTAGGCGTCTGGGCGTTCGTGTGGTTTGTGACGATGCTTGGCTTTGAATTCTGCAGCATGTAGCCGCAAACTTCGGCAGTGTTACTGAGTAACGTTTACTGCCATGCTGTTACTCTGCACGGCAGTGTCTATCTGGGTAGTGAGGGCCGTGAAGAGCTGGATCGGCATGGCAAGGTCGATCATAATCGTTGTAGGAGTGAGCTGGGGTACGGGCTGTTGGCCGCCTCCTTGTTTTTTGCGTTAGTCTTGTCGGATGAGTTTTGGGTCGTCTTGAGACGCCGGGGGAGGCGCGCCTTCGCGCCAGATTTCGGATTTTGCGGACAATAGCGAGTTTCCTTGGGCTGTATTTGTCCGCAGCCAGGAGTCCATTCTTTCGGCACATTTGCAGAAAGGGTGGGAGAAAAGGCAGGTCACGTTTCCTTGGTCGTCCATGGTCTTTTTGTGGTGCTTGCCGCAGATGGAGCATACCTGGGGTCAAGGACTGATGTCCGGCTTATGACCCATCCTATGACAGCTGCTGCAGGTCACAGCTCGTGCCCTGTACGGGTATACCTGCAGGACGCTGCGCGTGCAGCGCCCTCGTTTTCTCCATTCCCGTTGGCAACGCCCGGGAGGTTAGTGCTCGGGTGAGCGCGTAACCGCGCTTGTTGCCTGGCTGGGAGGTGTAGCCAGGGGTCCAGACGATGCGGACCATGGGGAATTTATCGGGGTGTATCGTGGAAAGCACGCGGGCCGCCCTTGGGGGACAGCACGTTCTTCGCGAAGGTGCGGCGCGAAGCTTGCGAGTCGATGATTATCCTTTACGCTTGCAGGTGACCCCAAACAAATACAATTTTATTTTTTGCCACGCGATTTACAATGGTGCCAGAATACAAACCAATAAGTAGTACGCTACAGAGTCACATATTTTTTTTAATAAAACAAAATAACTCAACTGTTCGAAACCTAAACCGATACATGAGCAAAGAGGTTCACGGCCGCGACATGTGGGCGATCTGTATACCGAGGAGGAAGGGAAAATGGAGAGGAGAGAGTTGCCGGATATTCGCGACTCCAATTCACTATAGGTGGCGCCACTCGTTTCCAAGATGGCCGGTTTAGTGAGGGTCGGAGGTGCGTGCCGCTGCTGAGCCTGTCTAGTTTGCTGGCTTCACTGAGCGACACAAATTATTTCTGGTAACACTAGGGAGCTAGGGTGTTATAAGCGCAGGTCACCTCTTTATCCTGAAAACAAAAACGGTATTTAGCGTAATATTTAGGCCAGGAGGTACGTTTTAATTCCGGAGCAAAACCGAAACTTACCTTTTATTTTGGATTTAATTTCTCGGTATCGGTCTTAATTTCAGATTCTTTCATAACTCCAAATGAGTCTCACAACGTAATTATTTAGCTAAAGAAGTTGTTCGCGGAAACGTTCGTCCCTCTAAAGATAGGGTCTTTCATACACCTTACAGGTAACATATAATGCTGTAGTTGTTGAAAAATTCAGTGCGGATTATTTGTGCGTTCTTGCTACCTTTTCTGGCTCACATAATTGTCATATGAAACAATGAACTGCGGGCCTTTCAATGGCTTTTGGGTATTTAGAATATTAATTGCTTTAATATCTTCCCCAGGAGAAGAATGACAGTATAAATCCAGTTATACGATATGTCTTCACACAAACGCATGAATTAAGAAACGCTGTTCTCACTCAAAAAATTCAAAGACGGAATCCTAGTGAGGCAGCTGAATTTTGCGTGTTTTTAAAGCAACGCGTGACGCATGAGTTTATATTGCATCCAGCGTTAGACTGTTGGGCTATCTTGATAACGATGTCAGAGGTCTTCATGTGATAAAAAGAAAACAAAATGACACATTTCAGAAAAACGGTAATGGTTAAATGGCGTATTTCTGTGATCGTAGAGTTACCGCAATTTGTATTAATAATAATATAAATATTAATATTAAGATATTTTAACACTTCATTTTCAAGCTCGAAAATAATTGATTGCTTATATGATCTAATTTCAAACACGCGAACAAGTAATGACAATCTAAAGTGTACAAATTATAATCATTGGTGGCAATCGCAGCATTTTTAATTACCAAGTTATAAAATAAACGAAGTCTAAAATCAATAAAGAAAAACATAGCTAATGTGAGAAATTCATGTAAAATTAGATTACTGAGGATGCTATTAAAGTAGCGACTTTTGACAATCGGCAAAACTTCCAAAGTCGCCGCCAATATCCTTCCAGACCAAATTCCCGCCCCCCCCCCCAAAAAAAAAAAAAGGATTATTTTTTTTATTTATTACTCTCTTTTTTTTAACATTCATTTCCTTTTCGTATTTTGTTCGCCGTCGTTTTGCCATCCTCAGCCTTTCCAGTTCGAAGGAACGCCTACTTGCTTGCGGGTCTGCTCCCTGCAGTACGTTTCGTTGGTGTTGGAAAACGGTGAAACAGTAGTGAGTTCTAGTATTGCATATACGAGCGAACGCAAGAGCTGTGTGTTTGCGTTACCTTTGCATGTTCCACGCTGCGCGTTCGCGGAACCCGAAAATTGCGGTCTTGGGTCGGAGCATGGCAACGATGCGCACGCGGAACTGGAGCAAGCCACCTAACGAAAACGCACAGCGCTTGCGTTTGCTTCTATGCACAATACTCAAACTCTCTAATAAGGTACAATCCCATACCGGCTGCAGCAGCACCACATTGGGACAGTGAAGAGTGTAGTTTGCATTCGGAAACGACATTTAGCGAGCCATGATCGCGAGCAGTTCCGCCGTGCCTGCTGAGCAGGAGAATCGGGGACCCTCACTAGAGCGCTTCCCGTTTCCGCCGCGGGAGGGCGAGCGGCGAGCTGGAGTCGCGAATCGCGTAGCTGCACCCGACCACGTTTTTTGTTTGTTTTTCTCCGCTCTGCTGGCGTGTCAAGCAGACGACGAAGTTGCGTGCACCGTTTGTCGTGCGATTGTTTCGCACTTATATCCCTTCCGCCCGATGTTTTGCGCCTGAAGATCGATTGGCCGCTACCACGAACGACAGTTCCAAAGTAGCTGCCCACGTCCCGTCGCAACGTTGGTCCGTCGTTAGCCACCATCACGTCGTTCAGTCCTGGGAACGCCGCCATATTGACGAATGACGTGTACAAGTATACTTCATGTAATCTGTGCAACACTATTTTTTTTAATCAACATATGTGGAGCTTTTTGACTTCCTCAAAAAGGGGCTCAAATTGTCTTTGATTTTTAATATTGAATATTCGCCTCAAGCGACCCACGACACTTGAATATATTTGGTATGCTGTAGTCTGAATGTCACGTGACCATTGAAAAGAAACTGAGCGCGACTAAAATTTAACAATCCTCAACCGGCTCTTCTAGGGCGAGAAAAAAAAACGAATTTCGAGATGCAAATTATGTTCTGGGTTGTTGGGCTCTTATAGGTCGTTGCTCAAATAAAAGCGTCGGCGAGCATAAATACTCTGTCTGTGTTCCTTTAATCCCGCATACAACCATGTGTCCTTTGACTCTAAACAGGAAATTTACTTAGGTCTTTACCATGGTTTCACGCTAATAACAAGTTTATTAGCGTGACAAGCTAATAAACTAGTACACTCAAGACGAGTAAAAGGCAGAAGTTTCCATGATGGCTTTCATTTGTATTGAAGCGCAAAATGAATAAAAAAATCATAGGTTTTATCGTCATTATAAACGCTGCCACGGGGATAGATGGTACGCAAAATTTATTAGGGCGTGGGCCGAATTACGAGTTATTTATTAGAGAGGTAAAAAAAAACTTTAGAGAAAAACACTCAGAAGATAGAAGTGCCGAATAATCCTAACAATGATTCGTAAGTACAAAAATAATGTACTGGGGGGGCACAATAGCCGGTTCCGTCAAATGATTCCGGTTTTCATTTTGACCCCGTTGTTATGGGCAAGTTGTTCTCGTCTCACTTCTCAAGTGAATTTTTGAATAATATTCAATCTGCGAGCTCAGTGCCAAGAGCGTTTAATCATGTTGTTTTCGCTAATACGAATAGTGTTTTCGCCCCATTCGGTATCGATCACTCAGTAGCGTATAAGGGTATTAGGCTTTTGAAACCGGAACCTTTTATCGGGTCCTGATAGTGTACAAGCGTTCATTGTTCTGGTTGTTCTGGAGCATTTGTGCTGGTCTTGGCTTACCTTTTTAATTTGTCAATTCAAAACTGCATTTTTTTCAAAACATGGAAGTCAGTAGTTGTAGTTCCTATCAGTGTTGCGCAGTTGCCATTCCGGGAATTCGAATGATTCCGGAATCATTCCGCACTTTCGTGACCCCAGAATGGAATGAGAAGGAAAGGGCGGCAGCTCTGGGGGAATGGAGTGGGAAAGGGAATGGGATCGATTCTTATGCAAGCTGTGTTGAATTTCATTTGAGACCTACGGGCTAATGGCGCCATTCGTTAGGGCGTCGTAAATGGCTCTTGAAACAGCATCATTGCATTGGAGGTGTCTGATGGCTTGATTGTCTCACCGGTGTATGCCCCGTCGAGGATGAAAACGGCGCGCCTGTGTAGAAGCAACCAAACCTGAATAGTTGTAGACGGACAAGGCGTCTTTGCTGGCGCCACGAGACGCGACAAAGTGGCTGTTGTAATCATGCGCGATTAGCATGTAGCTGTCCAAGATGTCGAACCGAACCAAAAACCGGAGCTAGGTCTTTATTTTTAACTGAACCGGAACAAAACTGTAACCGAAATCAAACATGCATTTGATATTGAACCAGAACCGGCCGGAACGGAACCGTAATCTCATGTGGTGGTTACCGACCGATTCATTGAAACGGTTCCGCGTAACGAAATATGAGCCGCGCCTTCTTACGGGTGGCGGCGCGAAATCAACTAAATATACGTTTTCTCGACGGTGGCGTCAGCGGCTCGGTTTCGACTCAAACATACGGCTGCGACGACATGGAGACAGCTCAATAATAATGCAACAAATAAGTATATTTCCCGTCTATGTGCACCACGAGTTGGCGTCGGCAAGTCGGTGTGAATGCGTACACTTGTATATTTAGTTTCACGTTACGATGAACCGGAAAGGACGCTATGAGCCACCGGAGCCAATCCACAGCTCGGAGGACGTCACGTGTCCTTCCGGTTGGGCGGAGCACGCGAGGAGCGCGAAGTCACGGCACAAGCTACGATCTACAGATTGGCCTGTGGCCTCGTAGCGTCCATCGTGGTACGTCATAGGAACGGAGTAAATCTGACTATGCCGAGATCACGGTCAGGCTAAAGAAGTATTCTTTGTGCGTGTGCGTGTGCATATGCGTGTGCGTGTCAGTGTTGCCAACCTATTTTTCGAAAATACCCCACGCCAGCGTCCAGAAAACCCTACATTACCCTACGAATGTTTCTTATTACCCTGCATTTTACCCTACGAGGCAAATCTTTGTTCAAATAATACTGTTGCATGGATCAGGATGATACAGGGTAATATTAATACAGTACAAAGTGACAGGGCACGCATGCACGCGCATACCTGCGTTATTCTAGAACACCATGATTGCATGTGCGTTGTGTAGCATCAGCACAACAGTGATGTAGCGACCACAGAGACTTCCCAACCAACATGTTTAGCCGATTTGTCGTCAAATTAAAAACTGGGCTACGTGGGACCAGCACTCGTGGCGACAGACAAGGCGGCCCATTAAAAAAGGAAGCTAATCCGAGCGGTATATTAGCATCTTTGGGTGTGCCGCCTAGGGATTCGTCGAACTAAAGGTAATATTTCGACAAACTAGGCTATTACACCAGGGAGGATGGGAAACCGGCGGCTCTTCCGTATTCGCTAAAGTATTCGATGAAACGTCATGGTTTTGGTTTCGCTCGCTGCGACGTCGTTCAGCTCAAGCAGGGATTTCCCTGCTTGAGCGAAACTCATAACTGATAGTAAATCTTCCAATATATTTTCTGAAATGGGAAGGTCAAAAGACACGGACATATGATGAAGATTTAGACGCCAACGCCGCCCTCGACGATTTCCTGAACATTAGAGATCAGCAGTTTTCTCTGACATCCTGCAGGTAGCGCAACAAAACACCCAGACAGTTTTTATTGTTTTTAAAATTAGCTAACCTCTACACCTATCAAGAAACCAAAGCAAGATCATTGTGAAAATTCTAATACATCATAATGTATATCTATTCGCATACAAAAAGTGCTATTAGATGCCAATAAATCTGTTTGTTGTTCATAAAAGAAATGCGTCAAAAACAGGTAAGTCTGAAGCGGTTCCTGGAGCGTTATGACTTTGAAAATGGAAAAAAAGGCCATTGTCCACTTCTTGGCCAACCATTGTAGTTCTAAATGTTATAAAATATTTTATCATAGTTTAGTTATTTCCTCAGTGGCATTTAAAGCACCGTGACTCGAGGTACAAAAAATTGCTATGTTTGATACAGAATATCTATACAAAAAAATTTACACAACATTAAATCTTTCCCTGCATAATACCAATTATGCACTACATCTGTAGCTAATTTTATTGCCCTAGCGCATGTCATTAAAAACGTATTTGTGCTGAAAAATTACAATTTTAGGGCAATATTTGGAGAGATGAACAAAACAAAGCAGTGCAAATACCAAAAAATGTATATCGTTACATTCTGCTCCGACATCACCTTAACAAAACTGCTCTATTGGAACCGTGTTATCTTTAATGAGATCGTTCATGAAATATGAACCAGCGGAGCAAGTGAGGGTCCGCGCCATCATATTCGCAACGCTGCAAATGCGCATGAACAGTATAAACCAATACATAGATAATATCAAATGAAAGAGGATTGTATTGCCTTTCGAACGACATCAATCGCACAAAACAGTGTTCAAAAGAAGATGTGTAATGACTTGCCAAAGAGTACCTAAACTGCCCCATTCAGTAAAACCGTAAACCTTAATTCGTTTCTTTTTTTGTGGGTAGTTTGCGAGTACGGTGCGTGCTACCGTCACGCTGTCACTGTGAGTGCTGGCAGATTGACTTCACATGGGAGTATTGTACTTTGTTGCTGTTTCCAAGCGCCTGTATAACCTCGTAATTTTCATTGAGCGATGTTGGCGTTAAAAATACAAGATCACAAAACGAAATTAGGCGTGTATTTGTTTTGCTGTCCTCGTTTCCGGAGCACGGCTTCTGATGACCTAATTTTTTTTAATGCAGACGAGCACTAAGTCACTGTTTCTTCTTTTTAATGACTTTGAGTTTGTGTTGTTTTTTCACCAGTTTCTAACTGGTTTGCGTTTGATGGAAACGGTAAACGAACCGTAACTTCAAACACATCACTGATCCACTTCTGGACCGGAACAAAACGCAATGCTACTGAACCCGAACCGAACCGGGATAATGACCAGTTCGACTTCCTACTTTTAACCCACGTTGACGTTTACGTTTACGTTTTAAGGCAGGTTTTTATAATATGCTGCTACACTCCCTTGTGCTGGCGCCGTATACCGATTGCATTTTGTGAGCAGTTTTTTTGTTCTTGCCGCAGTGCGTGGAGATTTGGGGCAGGAATACGCGGCGTCGCTTCTAAAAGCGCCCTAGCGGTGCTGTTCTGCGAGTATTCCAAGCAGAGAGCAAGGTAGCTTCTTCTTGCGCCACGCACGAACTAGACATGTTGAAGGTCTTATCAAACAAACAGCACGCTAACCATGTATCTGTCGTGGGTACACGGTCCATTTGCAAAGAAAATCGGTGGTTTTTAATGGTTGGCCTCTGTTGCAACTCGCAAGCCTTTTACGCTCGATGACGCGATGGATGTCTGCAGTGACTCCAAGTGACACGAAGAGCTTTGTGCGACCCCCCTTTGGCTTAGTAACATGAATGATTTGATGAAGCTTTTGCATACCTTTTCAGTCGTCTCCACGTTTGATAACCTCAGTAGCTTTAGACTGTTTTTATTAGCAGCACACTGTGGCTGTCAACTGTCATTTTTCACGTTTAGAAATGAAAGCAATGGAATGGTGGAGTTCAGCCATTCCAGGAGTGTCAATGGGCCCAATGTTTCCATTCCGAAGAGTTGAAAGGAATGGAATTGTTGGAAACTCTAATTCTCCGGAATGAAATTTGAATGGAATGGGGTGCCCATTCCGCAACACTGGGCCTATATTCAAATCAGGGAACTCGGCAGATGTTAGAAATTAGAAACCCGTTTCCTTACTGACCACATTCTCAAGACTGTTTGGGAGCGTGGTAGAAATGCACTTTTCTAGATATTTCAAAGACATGTTACATTAATCGCAAGACGGTTTCGTGAAGTCTAAGGGTGTTCAAACTAACCTAGCAGTCTATTTGAGTTACGCTGGCCCCATTGTTGCCAACCATGACCAGGTTGACGGCATTTATTTTGACTTTAGCAAAGTCTTTCACCTTGTGCACGATGACCTATTACTGTACAAGCTACCGGAAAATTCGTGTTTTCCGTTGTTTGCGGTTTATGTCATATCTTTCAGATCGCACTAACAAGTTCACGTTAACAGTGTGTTATCGAAATCAAACATCTCATCATCTGGAGTTCCTCAGGGTTCTACTCTAGAGTCCTTGCTGTTTAACATGTCTGCCAAAGATGTTTATTTTTGTATAAAACATTGAAATTGGTTTCACTTCGCTCATGTAATTAGGATCTTTGAGCAGTTCAAATCACATGTCGATTGCGAGCTGCTGCAGGAGGGCATACCTTCTATCTGATTATGGCGTGTTCAACAAAACTTTCGTCTAAACAGTAAAACAAAAATATAAAAAAAAACTTACCTTTTATTTGGAAAGGAGGATTGCACGTTAGAAAGTCGTACTTCATACTTCTTCAAAGGCATGGCTATTTTGGTGCGGTTTTGTATGAAGCGCCCAACTTCAGCTTTCCAGCTTCGCCAAATGATTTAACATCAAGTTGAGAGATCTAGCATGGGAAGAACGGCTTCAGTGACCGCGGCTAACTAGCTAATGGAGCGCTTGGAGACGATGGTAATGAGGTTTCTGTAAACATGTGACCAAATGTGGTTACGAATCAATGCGGCTGAGGTGTTCATTCGACTGATGGCTCAATTTGGCTGAAAAAACCAATTCGGCTGGATGCTCCAATTTGGTTAAATGCCCAGTTTCCCTAGAATCTCTAATTCGGTCAGAACGGTTCAATTCGGTGAAATGCACAGATTGGTCAGGATATTCCAATCGGCCAGTTGTTTCAGTAGGGCTCAACTCTCTTTGCTCAGCTCGAAGGTTTGACAAAGGTATGACTGACTCAGGTGTTCACAATCTGCTTTGGGACTGAACTATGCCTGCATCATGCTTTAGCTCTTTGATTGCTAATCAAAACTTTCTGCAATCGAAAAGGTCCCGTGGCACACGGCTACCACAATCGCCTGTCTCGAATAGACATCTTGCAAAATCGAAGTGATCCGAGCGGAATAGGGCCGTGCAAAGCGTCTTGGGGACCCTATGGTCGCGGTTTCAGTTTCGATTTGCCAATCTTGATTCATGACATCCAGTCACGGTCAAATAAAGTGCATGCCTTTTCAAATATGTTGATTTTTTAAATTTATTGTACTGTAAGTGTTGCCGACCAATACGAATAGAATGCTAGGGCATGTTCTTTTAGGGCTCCTGACGTATTAGTGTTTGTGCGCAGATAAACACAGAAAAGAAGTGTACTGGGCCGATTAGCCTGTTCCATCATCTCAATGTCCTAGGCTTCTTAAATTACCCGTGACCCGGGAGGGTCATGCTGCTCTGAAGTTGTATCCAGGCTGCCAGAAATGTGTGGAAAGCGGCCGGCTGTACTTCTACTCCTCGCTCAGTCTAGGATGGTTCTTACGGCCACTAGACGTTCGCGTTTTAAGGTTGGCTCTCACGAAGATGAATGGGTGCGATGCAAGAAAGCACTGACTTTATTTTAAAGTGGTTATGCAACAATTTTGGTACTTTGAGCAAATACCGCTTAGAATGAATCCCTGACGTTAATGACCTATGAAACGCGTGTTCGTTTTTCACCACACGCGTTCGTTTTTCATCACACGCGCTGAAAAGCTAAAATTTTCTCTGCAAAATCGCACAAAAAACAAACGAAAAAAGAACGAACATCGTTTACCTCCTCAGCTTACATCCAGAACAAGCGGCCATGTGATCTGGGGACCGATTATATGCCGCCAATGTTCATCATAGCCACGTGCTGAGTTCCAGACATTGTTATGGTTCGGCTATTGTCGTCATTGGAGCGATTGGACACGGTGTCACGGACCACCACCCGAATGCTTGTCGAGCTATTGATTATCACGAGCCTAAATTGGGTGCTCACGCAATGTTCGGGTCCCATCAAGGGATTGCGACCAACACAACCTATACTTCGTTTGAACCTAAGTCCAGACGCTGCCGGTGCTACAAGCACGAGCATATGACTTTGAAGAGTGCTTGCACTGCACGAGCGCGCGTGCTTGGCAGGAACGCTGAACTCCCGGAGCTCGCTCTTGTAGCTTCTGCTACGCTCACACTTCAATGGACACTAAACTCCCCCCTCCTCTCCTATAAAGATTTTTTGTTAGCTGATTTAATGTGGTGTCAGAAGACTGCCCTATCAATATTTTGCTTCAACGTCACATAATCGCACTTTTTTGTTTGGCGACAAACTCAGTGGCGCCATTTATAAATGGCTTGCACTGACGTCACATCGCATGCTTTTGACCACCATGCAAGACGAGGAGAGGGAAGCTGTTTTGTTAGAATTCTGAGTGACGGGTTAATCTTCTATAACCTTCTGGGAGGAGAATAGCAACGTCTGTGCAAATCCGCGAGGCACAAAAAGCAGAGCTGCCAAATTACTCATATTTTGTAATTAAATTACATTACTAATTACTTTGCTGAAAATTGCTGAAATGTAATTAAATTACATTACAAATTACCACAGCCAGAAAGTAATTAATTACCATTACAAATTACTTTTAAAAGTAATGACATTACTTTCGCATTACTTTTGTATACTTTTAAATATAAAGGAGCTATTGATAACTTCCTTTTACAGATAACTTTATTTACATTATTTACACAGTTCATGGCACACAGCTAGAACTCTCTGTTGCATCTCAGGAGCAGCTGCGGGTTGTTCGTCCGGTTCGTCCTCTCCGGGAGTACTACAATGAAATGCGGAGCTTTGCACCGCCCTTACGGCCAGTGTTACAAACGGAGCTTGTCTGTTAGTTTGTGTAAACAGTAGAACGGTGGGAACAAAAGCCAGGCACTTGAGTGTTCGCCTTGTCCCAATTTCCTCTTCGGCTTTGCGTTTCCAACAGCCCGAAGTGTCTCTTATCTTGAGGATGCGCCCCTCCGTGAGTCACCTAATATATTTTTTTCTTTTTCTTTACTATTTCTTTTTGCGCCTAAAATCCCTCTCGTGATCACACCCTCTCCCTATACTCGTGCAGGGAGAAAGGGGTCAAGCGCTAAGCGGCAGGAGATTGATTGGTCGGGCGAGCATGTAGCTTCCACCGTACTGCCAGCTTAGGGGCGAACGGAGACGCTCAGACTATACAGCTTTCCAAGAAACACTCGACCGCAGTTTCAAACACTGCTGGCGGCTAAATTCTCGTGTTTTCCCACTGCATTTTGTGTTTCATGGTGCATGTATTTTCCCGAGGACATTGGGAAGCATTGTACCACATTTGAAAAAAAAGCAGTAAACTATTTTTGTTGGGTACGCGCGCGACAGAACGAATGCGACTGGAATGTTAGTTTTTTTTTGTTTACGGTAAGTTTTGACGGCGCCGTTCGATTAGCCGCGTGTCAAACGACAAAGCGTTTAGCTGTCGAAAATAATTTACAACAGAAGATAGCCGAAAGGCATGCATTTTTCACGCTCACAAATAACATGTTTACCGATGGACAGAGGAACGCACGCGACTGATCCGTTTCCCACCCCAACCCGGACAACTATTTTTGGAGATGACTGAGGACCCTACGCGGATTATCTCTGGGAGGGGGAGAACAATTGTCATTGTTCGCAAAATCGCGTCGAGGGCCGTTCCACCAGGGGCCTTAGTTCGACCTACTTCCCCTCCTTCGTTTCCCGAGAATGTCGAGCAGAAAAGCTCGAATGGCAGGCACTTACCAGCCCTATTTCTCACAGTGGAAGATAACACAGAGAGGGTACGCAGCATGCATCAGAAAAAGTAAGCGGAAACTTTCAAGAGGGGCCAGAAAACGTCGAATGCAAAACCGCAAAACATAGGTAGAGAATCGCGCTGAGCGGGTTTTCACAGTTCAAGAGAGTGGCAGAAAATGTCTAGCTGATAGCGGGCGCGAGAGTCGCACCAGCCGCATTAGCATCAGCAACATAGCGGCGGCCAAAGAGCGTTTTTTGGAAAGGTGTAGAGGAAAAAGAAAAAGTAAAATAAAAAGAAAAGCGCTCTTGTGTATTGTGGACACAAAAAATATGCCTGGTGCGAAAAAGTAATTAGGTAATTTAATTACAATTACCGTCGCTGGAGTAATTCATTACATTACTAAATTACCTGCTACAAAAAGTAATGAATTACATTACTAATTACTGGAAAAGTAATTAAATTACTGTAATTTCATTACAGTAATTACATTACTGCCAGCTCTGCAAAAGGACCCTGGTGAAAGGAAAGCTCCTTCTTCCCCTGTTCTCTGGTGGTCATCAGAGCATTCTTTGAATGACGTCACGTGCAAGCCCCGAAGCACTTCCGGTTCACGTATATTTTATAATTTTTTACTTTACTTTTACCAGAAAATACCGTGTATATCTGATTTCGTAAATACTGCGAAACCGGACGTCTTGTTTATAACCGGAAGTGGTTGGGGGCCATTTGCACACTGGGGCCACCCTGTTTCGACTCACGCGAGAAAGAGCGATATATGTATTAAAGTATCAAAAACGCCATTGCTCGAAATCGAAACCAAAACATGACTGGGGTGGAAGGATAAATGTAGAGGAGGGTAGAGGTACCGATAGTCACGTGTGTTCAGTAAGCCGGCTGACACGGGGGTGTCGTGTCAAGCAGGGGGCTCATAAGACGACGGTGACAATACAGGACACTCTGATTGCTGGCTCGAGAGCAGGTGGTCATGTTCTTGCCGACTTGCTAACACTACATGGTGGCAGCGGCTGGTTACTGCCGTTCTATCTGGAGAGGACTTTAGAGAGAAATCTACCGGGAGGAGGACAACGAACCGATGTCAGCAGAAGACGCAAATAGTCAGGATACCGAAGGTTCTATCTTCAAGACGACTCCGCTCTTCGCATATGCCACCTACCGGGAGAGTTCGACTCCTCCAAGTCAGAAAACTGGCCCTGGTGGATTCAGAAGTTGGAGCGCTTTCGAGTAGTGTGTGGACTTCAAAACAATAGTGGTCCCGAACAATGTAACGGTTTAATGTACTGCATGGGGGACAAAAGCGAAGACATCCTTCTCTCGTTGAAGCTCTCTAGCGAGCAACTACAGTAGTACGACATAGTTCGAAACGCTTTTGAAGAATCCTTCCCTCCCCCATTACATCGTAAAAATAAACATAATTTACGACAGGGCAAAGTTTCACACGGGAGTGCAAAGATTATCAGAGTCAGTTGAAGACTTCATAACGGATCTTCATGCACTATCCAAATGCCGCAAGTTCGACAACTTACATGATGAAATGATTGGGGACCGCATCGTATTGGGCGTCCGAGACAGAAAGCTATTCGAACAAATGCAACTATGCGAAGCTGACATTAGGGCAAAGCGACTACGATGGCACGTCAAACTGAGACGGTGAAGAAGCAACAAGCCAATCTTCACGCAGAAGACTGTATCCATCGAGTGTGCATGACCTCATCGTCCACGCGCAAGATTACTTTAAACAGACAGTCCCCGAAAGAGACCACCAACGAAACGTGCTGTTTGTATTTGCGATGTCTGCCCGCACAGAAACAAATGCCGCAAGGAATGCAACATGCAGTCACAGCAGAGTGGGCGTAGCGGCAGGGCCGCCAAAACGATATTTCTAAACCCGCTCCTCATGTCTATGCAGCTGTTGCTGCTTCTTGGTGCCGCTTCCGTTATTGGCCATCACAAGTTCGTCTTCAGCAACGTAACTCCCTCGTCCTCATCGCAAGACTGGACCGACACGTGGAACCGGTTTATATTTGAAAAGATGCCACCCTTATTTGAGCCGTTCTTACTGCGAATCGACACGTCAAGCCTGGCTCCCACATCATCATCATCAACTTCCATTTGGAATCGTATAAACATACGACCGTCAGCGGGTATCTTCAGTGGGCGCAGCGGCAGGGCCACCAACACGGTGTTTCTAAACCCGCTTTTCATGTCTATGCAGCCGTTGGGCTGCTACTTCTTGGTGCCCCTTCCGTTATTGGCCGGCACAAGTTCGTCTTCAGCAACGTAACCCCCTCGCCATCATCGCAAGACTGGACCGACACGTGGAACCGGTTTATCTTTGAAGAGATGCCCCCTTTACCTGAGCCGATCTTACAGCGGATCGACACGTCAGAATCTGACTCTCACATGCGATCATCATCAACTTCAATCTGGACTCGTATAAACATATGACCGTCAACGAGTCCATTCAGTGGAGCACAGCGACAGGGCCTCCAACACGGTGTTTTAAAACCCGCTTCTCATGTCTATGCAGGTTAGTAAATTTAATGTATCTACGTTTCGAAGTGACGATAAATGCCTTGTCCTGCTGCGATGCCCAAACAGTGTTTTTTCTTATTTGTCTGATTGTGCAATACTGCTCCTATTATTTGCGGGAGACGTTGAGTCTAATCCGGGTCCCCTTACGGAAGCTCAGGAACAACTTATGCTGCAGAGTCTGGCTATTATATCCCAACTTCAAGCAGGCCAGGTTGCGCTTCTGAATGAATTAAAGATAATCCAAACCAGTCAGAACTCTTTAGATGTAAAAATAGGAAAGCTGATGACGATACTCACGACTGTCGAGGTTAATAAGGCTTCATTAGGGAAGTTACGGATTGATATGGACAGTTTTAATGCTTTCACTAATCAGTTGGCTGCACAAAGTCAAAAGTCTGTCCTCGCATTGCGATAATTTCGAGGGTCAATCTCCGAGGTCGATTTTGATGTTTTATGGAATAGCTGACTGTATTGGCTAGACATGGTCCGTCTCGGAGGCTGAAGTTGTCTCACTTTGCCAGGAGGTTCTTGAATTTGAAATGAATTCTTCGTGCTTGTGATATGCTCAGGCTGGGAGTATTTAGACCAAACCATAACAGGCCTTTAATTGCGAAGTTTGTTTTGTTTAAGCTGAAACAATACATTTTATCCTTAGAGTCCAGGTTAAAGGACACTGGTTTCTCCCTTAGAGAAGATTTCTCACCTAAGGTTCGCAAGGAACGTAAAATTCTTCTAGAATTTGCAGAGGTAAAAATGTCAAGTTTCGCCTTAGGTATAATCGTCTAAATATCGGTGACCAAACTTATTATGTTGATGCAATCACTCAGTTCGTAAAAAAGTAATGCTACTTAACAATTAAATAGGCCTGGACTTCACTCTTTTTCACCTTTTAATAATCTTGTAATTCGAAGTCTTAATTGTAGAAGCCTTCGGAACAAAGCAGGCAACCTTGCTGCTCTAATCTCTATCCCTAACGCTAGTATCGTTATTGGGACTGAATTTTGGCTTGAAGAATCTATCTCCGATCTGGAAGATTTTCTACCTCATTTCACTGTATATCGTAAAGATAAGAATAGATCGATGATGGTGCCTTTTTGCTCATTCATGAAAGTTTAAAAAGGCTGCAAGGTGGATTTCAGTGGCTTATCCTGTGAAACTGTCTGGTGTCGCGTCTATCTTGAATATGAAGATTATCTTACTATATGCTGCTTTTAGACCTCCGCAAGTGACGATAGCGCAATTTTTTTGTATAATGCTTTAGTTATTATCGGTGATGGTTTTGTGGAGGTGACTTTAATTTGCCCGATGTTCAATGGTTAGATCGTCATCACTTGACTGTTAACTCTTCGGGTGTATATTCAGCATTTTTTAATCTCATCAACGACTACAGTCGGAAGCAGTTTGTTGAGAAGCCTACAAGGATTTGTGTCAGCCGATCGAGCATCCTTGACCTCCATTTAGCAATAATGATTCGGTTATCTCTGCTCTAACAATCATCCCGGTATAAATGACCATAAGGCCATGGTCGCGAATTGGACTAGTTCATTCGAACGCAGTATTTTGCTTCGTCCAAATAAAATATACTTTTTTATAGGTGATTATGATGGCTTATCTGATAACCTCAGTTGATTCCTTTCGGTTTTTGAATAAATCATCATATAGAATGACGTTAATTTATTGTCGAACGTTTCTAAAGTTAGATTATCAACTCCAATTGAAATTTTTGTTTCATCAAGAATGCTTTAGTCCAAGCGACGTCATGCCAGGCCATGGATAAATTTTGAGCTACGCAACCTTACAAATAAAAATAAACGTGCACTAAAACAATATCGCCTACGCAATGCCTCTACGTCATATAATAAACTAATAAAGATAAGAGCTCTTCTCAAACGTGCAATCACTTCATCCCGAGCAAACTATTTCGTGACGCTGAATACCAAGCTAAAACAGAACCCCAAGGAGTTATGGGAATTCATTCGGTCCAATCGCAAGGACAATGTAGGTGTTCCGTCTCTGACCATAAATGGTAAACTTGTTTCAGAGGACAACTAAAAGGCTGTTACTTTCAATGATTACTTTAGGTCCGAATTTTTGGACGACACTGTGTGTAAATACATTTACTCGGATGTTGCGGCTCATTTTATGGTTTGCATGCCCGGAATTCAATTTAGTGTGCAAAGCATTTTTAAACAGCTAACCAAAATAAAACAAGGTTCAGCGAATGGTCCCGATGATATACCAAACACTTTTAAAGTCGTGTGCGGATATTATTTCTTGTTACTTGGTCATAATATTTACCGTATCCTTAAACTCTGGTTCTTTACCACTTAACTGGAAGTGTGCAAGCGTTGTCCCGGTTCGTAAGTCTGGTCCCAAAAATACCATTGAGAATTATAGGCCCATCTCTATCCCGAGCGAATCCTGTAAAACAATGGAGCGCACATAATTTACACCAATCTTATGAATCACCTAGCCCTAATTAATTGTTTTTACTCCAACTCAGCATGGTTTCCGCTCCGGGTCATCCCGCACCACGCACTTCACGAAATTCTCTCATGATATAGCATTGTCATTCAATAAAAATAAGCAAGTCGACTGCGTTTTTTTTTGGACTTTAAAAAAGCGTTCGATATGGTTCCTCATGCTCTACTTATGTTTAAATTTCAGAAACTTTACATTGATCCTAACTTTTTTTTGTTGGATAGGTAATTATTTGAATTCTTGGAAACAGTCAGTGGTAATTAATGGAATCCGGTCCCCGTATGTAAAAGTTACTTCCGGTGTCCCGCAGGGATCAATGCTAGGACCACTTATGTTTTTATTTATATTAATGATATAGTTGAAAATGTTTTTTCTAGCATAATAATACATGCCGACGAGTGTGTTTCATACAGTGACGCCTCTTTTAAAACTGATATAATTGCTCTCCAAAGCGACTTACATAAGATTGAGGCTTGGTGTTTTCAATTGAGCATGTTTTTTTTTAATCTACCGAAATGTGTTCACATCAGGTTCACCATAAAATATAACTTTTTCCCTCATAATACACTATTGGTGTGTCGCCGGTTGAACTTTTAGCAGAGGCTGAAAAATTAGCAGCTATTTTTTTCATCAAATTTAACTTGGAACAAACATGTTGACTTTATCAGTGCAAAGGCTAGTTGGTCGCTAGTTTACATTTACCGTATTTAGTGCGATTCCGGAAACGATCTACAAGCAACACCTGCACGCGTTGCATCTGGTTAGAGCCACACGAGTAGTAATGGGGCTCAGCCGAAGAACCTTAGACATACTCATAGTAGTGAGAACATAAATTTGTCAAAAAAAAAAAAAGAGACGAGTGATGGCCGATGTCTTAGTTCTTAAAAACCTCGATAAGCCATTTTTATCGAGAAGCCACTCTGTGACATTGAGACCACTCAAACGACTGAGTGAGGTTGTCCAATCAAACCGTGAGCCAATTGATCCAAAGAGTGAATTCCCGGAACTCTTCGAAGGTCTTGGTTGTGTAAAGCAACCTTACAAGCTTACGTTGTGTGAGGATGCTGCTCTTCTATCTCCGAGCACTACGAAAAGAATTTCGATTCCATTAATGGAGAAGATCAAAGAAGAGCTCGAGAGTATTGTCTCAATGGGAGTGACTGAAAGTAGGAACGAGGCGACCGAATGGCGCTCAGCGATGGGAGTTGTGTCGAAACGGAACAGAAGCTATAGGATGTGTGTGGACTTCACAGAGCTCAACAAGTACGTGGAGCGAGAACGCCATCTACTTCAGGTGACAGATCACGTACTGGGTCAACTGGGAAGTGCAAAGTTTTAGAGCGCAGCTCCTAGGCGCCCATTTGCGGGTTGAGCGGCGTCGCCGTCGTCGCCGGCGTGGCGTAACCGCGCGTTGCATTATGGGACGTTACCCATATTGACACCACCTGTGACGTCACGAGGAAAAATTTCCCCGATAAATTTGGCGGGAAATTTTCCCGCTAAATTTAGCGGAAAATGTCCCGCCAAATTCAGTGGGGAAATTTTACTCTCGTGGCGTAACACGTGACGTCACACGTGACGCCACTGAGCCCGGAAATATTTTTCCGCTCAATTAGCGGCAAACTTTTTCCGCAGAATATAGCGGGTAAAGTTTTCTGCTAAATTTAGCAGGAAAATGTTTTCACTAAATTTCGCGGGGAAATTTTCCCTTTATATTTCCCAGCTAAATTTAGATGAAAAACTTCCTCCAAATTTTGCGGGAATATTTTACCCTCGTGACATCACGTGAATGAATGTGGCGTCTTGTGAAATTTACCGAAAAATTTTCCCACTATATTTCACGGGGAAATTGACGTCACGTGACCTCAACACCAATTTTGTTTCCCGCTAAATTTAGCGGAGAAATTTAGCTAAATTTCCCGCTAAATTTAGCTGGAAAACTGAAAATGTTAGTAAATTTCCCTCGAAATTAAGGGGGGCCGTCTGAAATTATGTCACAGCTGCAGGTAGAATACTGAATTTTTATTCTCCCTGCGTTTCGTGATAACACATTCCACGGCCAAATTTTCGTGGATACACGTTTCATGGACACACGTTTCATCGACATTGGTTACGCGAATGTCGATAATAATGCTTTCCCTGGGAAACAAGTTAAGCGAAATCAGGAGTGGCGTAAAGCAGCTCATGAAAAATTAATAAAAGTTGGTACATGCCCAATATCCAATTGGTATTTTTCTTATACAGATGAGAAGTCACTTTTGGTAGATATTTGTAGAAAACAACAATATATATAAAGGTTGCCTTATCTGATTGGGACATATCTGGCCTTATATGGGAGGCAGATATACCCCTATTTAGCAGACCCAGATATGGATATACAAAACAATTTGGCATATCTGGCGCAGATATGCCTTATATAAACTTATATGCTTTATATGGCGAGATATGCCCAATTTTTTATATAACCATATCTGTATTTTATATAAGTCCAGTTATGCCATTTTTGTAAGGGGTGCCTCGTGCGACACTTGGAAGCAAATGGCATCGCAGCACAAACATGAGCGGCTATGGAACGGCCCTTGAAAGATAAAAGAAACTGTTGTGCGGCTCCCGCTCGTGGTCTCAAGGTACGCCCTTTCTCACGCGTTCGCCAATAGTGTTCGTCGGTTCTTGTAAGATGCGCCAAGCGTGTTTTTAACCAGGGACTTTAGCTGGCAGCCCTAGTTTAGCTTCCCTGGTTTCTATCGATCTAGTGGATTCAACAGAGCGCACAAAAAACGAAGACAAAGTAGAATGATGTACACAGGACAAGCGCTTACTCTCAACTGAAGTTTTATTGATTAGAAACACCGAAGTAAACAACAGCATTCCACGCCATCATGGCCAATTCAGCAAGTGTCGAGATAACATAGCTCTTGGCTACGTAGAACGACCGATGTCTGACGTGCACATTGTCCCGTCCTTTCTTTTTTGATCGTGTAGACCTCTAAAATTTCCCTAGTCATCTGATCTCCCCCCCCTTCCAGCAATTGTGACGTGATGGAAGTCGGGCCGTCATCCACAATCTGCACCTGCACAATCCCTGGAGAAGGGGAACAAGAAGGACAAAGGACAAAACACAAATCTCCAAACACAGCTAAGTGACTGGTGCGCGACCGAAAAAATCCGCCTGGTCCGGGTATCGAACGCATCCGGGACATCTCCATTACAGGTGGAGCTGCTCCACCAACTGAGCTAACTGAACTAACTTAAATTGCAAACTTCACCCTTGTTGGTGTTAGGCTGGTGGCAGCTTTTCAAACCCGTTTGCTCTACTGACGTCTAACCCCTGGTTAGCTCAGTTGGTAGAGCGCTCCACTAGAAATGTAGATGTCCCGGATGCGTTCGATACCCGGACCAGGCAGATTTTTTTGGTCGCGCACCAGTCACTTAGCTGTGTTTGGAGATCTGTGTTTGTCCTTTGTCCTCTTTGTTCCCCTTTCAGAGATTATTTTCGTCATTCTTGTCCATCTCGATTGCACCTTTGCATTTAATTGCTTTATAATCAGTGCTCTATAAAACATACTTCAGATCAGTTATGGAATACGCATGTGTCGTCTGGGACCCACCTACTGCACGTGACAAAATAAAACTTGAAAGACTGTCGCACTTAGCCGCTCGGTTTGTTACCGGAAACTATACTAGAGATTTCAGCGCGACACGCACAAAATATATCTTAAAATAGGAGCCTACTCGAAACTTTCAGAAGAATAGTTCGTTTGAAGTTGCTTCACAGCATTTACCATTCGACAGTTGACATACAAAGAGACATGCATATAATGCGGCCCCACTATCAATCGGAGCGTGTTGACCATAGTTTAAAGGTGCAGAAATTTCGTTCCAAAACAGAGGTATTTTGGATGTTCTCTTTTTCCAAGAACTATCTATGAGTGGAACTGATTGCCTCCGTCTGTGGTTGGTGTACTATTTACTTGTGACTTTTTTCCCTGTTAGATTAAATATACCTTGAGTTTGTTTATATTACCTTGCATTCCCTTGCGTGGTTCATAAGCTTTGTTTATATGTTTTGTTTATAAGTTTCTATTTCCTTGCATGGTTTATAAGGTTTGTGTGTATTTTGAATGATTCACCTGCCATGGAGCAGAGGTCTGACTGACATTGTATGCTTTTTTGTATATATACCCCCACTGTAATGCCTGATTTGCGCTGTGGGTGTTTGGGGATGTGGGGGATTAATAAAACATCGGTCGTTCTACATAGCAAAGATATAAGTTATCTCTACACGTGCTGAATTGGCCATGATGGTGTGGAATGCGTGTTGTTTACTTCGGTGTTTCTTTTCAATAAAATGTCAGTTGAGAGCAAGCGCTTCTCCTGTGTACACCCTTCTACTTCGTCTTCGTTTCTTGTGCGCTGTGTCGAATCCACTAAGTATGAACAAACTAGCCCGCATCGCCACCCTAATTCTATCGGTCGCTTCTCATCTCAGTCAATTTCTGGCCCATCTTATATTTAAAAAAACGCTGTGGGGTATGTCAATGCGAGAGCTCGGCCCATAGGATATTTAATTACCTATCTGTCATGAAATGCTATGTTTTCCCATTTGGTACGCGCTTGAACCAAGGCAGGCGTTCATGCATGATCCCGTTGCAGCAGCATGGAATGTGGTCGTCCAACTCAGCTCTTTGATTCTACGGTTTCACGAAGCTCAAGGGGAAGGGAGGCGCAAGTTGGGCCGAGTTATCGTTTCACATAGCTCTGCACGTAACGTCTTTGCACCACGTCGGCGTGCATTCTACCTCCCCTTCAAAAAAATCATGAGCCGATTCCACTTTGTGAAGGTGGATGACCAGCAAAGCTGTTAGCTTACGCGACAGACTTCGACAGAATTTCGAACAAAGCTACGAACACATTTACTGTCTTGATCGGTGGTCATCGTGACGAAAGGTACGCACACACATTTATGGTAGTCTTCATCGGTGGTCATTATTTCGCGTGGACGACTATCGCCACCCCGAGGAGCCGGAGGAAACTAGACACGCGCGACGGGACCGCCACCCGGCGGGAAAGTAGACACGCGCGGCGGGACCGCCACCCCGGGAGAGCGGAAGGAAGGAAACTAGGCACGCAAACACTTGGAACGACGACAAACAGTAGGCGGTGCGAGCGTATACATGGCCGACGCGGGTCGCATAGCGGCAAATCTTCGAGAAACCTTTATTATCTACCTGAGAGTCTACTGATCTTGAAAATGGTGCCTATTGATAACTAATCTACTGAATAGACCTATTGCAAAATTACCCAAGAATCAAGGAGAATGCACGGAATGGTGTTCCACGCACCGCACGTGCCGACGTCTGCAGCAGTAACTGTTCTAAAGCAAAGCCTAAAACAAATGGCATCTTGCACGCGCGTTCCTCACCGCTTTATTTTGGTTATTTACTTCGAATCTTTATACGGGGAAGGCCTGCGCGCGCGGCGCGTGCGGCAGTGCGACTGCAGAGTTTTTGTTGACGCACATGAAAACTTCTACGGAACCCATAGATCATTTGCTGTCTTACCCAAGATCAAGGAGATGCAGGGATTGGTGTTCCACGCGCCACACGCGCACGCCTTTCCTGCATAAATGATTCGAAGTAAATAACCAGAGTGAAAGCATTGACGAACGCAGTGCAAGATGCCATTCGTTTTAGGTTTTTGCTTTGGAACGTTGACTACTGCTGAAGCCAGCAGGTGCGGCGCGTGGAACACCAATCCCTGCATTCTCCTTGATGCTTGGGTAAGACAGCAATAGGTCTATTGGGAGAGATCGAACAGTCACGCCTTCAGCGGTGCGCTTCACTGTGGGGACGACAAACCGTATTTCTTTGCTTGTTTTGCGCGAGCACAATCGAAGATGACGATTCGAAGGCCGCTGCCTCGTGCGACCAAAGCACTGGGTCAGAGCGATGCGCTCAGTGCCCAGACCGTGTCTCGGCCATTCATTCTTTGTTATGCTGTGATTGGTAAATATCGAGCTGTGGGGACAACATGCTCGATAAAGCGCCCCCTATAGTTCGATCTCCTGCCCAATACTTCGTTTAGCTTAAGTCCAGACCACGGTGGTCCAGACCACGGTGGTTCAGACGCATCCAATGCTACAAAGCCTGGGCTCCGGGCTTTCAGCGTCCCTCCGCAAGCAGGCGTGCTCGTGCAGTTCAAAAGCACTCTGTCAGGGCCACATGCTCGCGCCAGCATCCGGCGGCGTCTGCGACTCGTCGCTTCTCACCTTAGTATGGACCATTGTTAGCCACGCGTGGTGGAGAGCGCGAGCTAGATTGCTTCGAATGAAGCCTCGGCGCTTGCATCGAGCGCTCGTGCAGCGAGTGCTCCAGTCATCACGGCAGTCAGCAGCTAGCTAGTACGCGCCACGTTCACAGCATTCACGGTTAGTCGCATGCTGAGGGTGAGACGAAGATTAATGGGAAAGTGAAGTGATGGACGACCGCACGCCGGTACGATGCTCATCCAGATCGAAACGGGAAGGGGTGGGGATTGAACCCATGGATCACAGTGCCAGGTATCCAGTTCTGCAGCGCGAGCTTTCGCTCGCGCTCCGGAGCTGGTAGTGCGCATAGAGTTATTACAATAAACGCTGAGAGGCTCAGCTGGCTGGTGTGCCGTTGCATTTTGAAGCAGACAGCAAGTAATCTAAATTTGACTTCCGGTAATGTATTCCTATGGGAAAGCGCAATTGCGTTTTCTCTTCGCGCACGATTATGAGAGCAAATATTGCTTAGTGTTGTTACAGTATAAAAAGTTTCGAACGTTTTTACAATCGGATGTTCGAAAATATATATGTCAGATAAAGCGTTTTTCTTTAGAATTGATGCAAGTCCAACTTTCGGGGACACGGCAGTTTAGTTCCAGATTTTAGCGACACGTGGCGTATCGACCTTTACGCATTTTCAAAATGTAGTTTCGCGCGTCGATCACAATCTCGCCCTTCTTTCGCAATCCTCCCCTCACCGTCGTGCTACTGTCCGCCGGTGACCTCCTCTCATTCTTGCGCCTTCAGTCTGCTCCTGCTGCCGCGTGCTGCGTCATGTGCAAGAAATGTTGGAGCGACCAAAAAAAGAAGAAAAAAATGTCCGCTTATCGTGGACAATAGGCGCAAACATCGTGGAACAAAAAGAAAGGGTAAAAAAGACGCGGAAAAGATAAAAACTTCGCTGAGAAACCAGATTCATTCGAGAGGCCTATTTCACTGTTGTGTCTAACCATGTTAGGAAGGTACTGAAAAAACGCGTTCAAAATCAATCGCTGAGGGTATTCAGTTGTAGGGCTTCGCCTTTTGTGCGCGGCTTGTCCTGGCACTGTGGATTGTCCAATTCTCACCGTTCATCCTCCTTCATTGTCTCTCCCAAAGCTGACTCCTCGGCGTTTATTTCGTGTACTTTAGAGCAAAAACAGAAATGAATATTCAGGGGCAAAATGATTTCAGCGTACCCGATAAGCAGGCGTGGAGGCATAAAATAATAAAATATGAGAAAGAACCAACGTAGCTTTATGAAATAAATGTAAGGGCGCAAATGAGCTAATGTACATTAAACATGATTTAAAAAAAAACGAGACTGCAGGTAACGACACACACACTCAGAAGTCTCAAACACAGCTGAAATTTTATTTTCCAAAACCTGGTTAAATACGAAAAAAAACGAACGAATAAGGGAAGGAAAAAACCTCTTTCCACAAATGTACATTCCGACTGTATAAGAATTGTATACCGTTGTGGGATGTGACATCAGTGGAAGAAAGGGAAAAAGATGACCACAAACGTTTGATAATGGAATCGCTCGCAATACTACGTCACGGAAACGCTATTAATAAGCCTTGGTTTTGTTTGGACCACGAACTTCGGCGATTTCTTAGGCTGTGAAAAGTGCTGTCCTTGAGTGTCTACAAGTTTCCGGAAAGAAAAGTTGTGAAGAAAGGTAAAAAACGCAGGCGAGCTGGTGAATGATATCCATAGTAAACCTGAGACGTAGGAAAATAAAAAAAAACGGACAGAACAACGAAGTCTCTAACACAGCTTGAAATTTATTTAACAACCATCGTCTTATATACATGTCACAGACCTCCATCACAATTCAAAAGACCTCCTCGCCCACTTCACAGTGTACCCTCACCCTCAACCCATACCGACAAACGCACACAAAAGCAAACACGCCCGAAACACAAAGGGAGACTAACTCGAAAAGGGAATGCAAGAACTTGTTCGTTTTCGGTCGGGGTGACAGGGTTCTAAGATAAGAGAGGAGGAGGATGTCGCGGAGGCCGTCATTGTCCTGGTGACTAACGGAATGTACGTTTGTAGAAAGAGGTGTTCTTGGGGGTCTTCCCTTCCCCTTATCCGTTCGGTTTTTTCCTATTTATCCAGGTTTTGGAAAATAAAATTTCAGCTGTGTTTGAAACCTTGGAGTGTGTGTATACAATAATATACAAAATGGGTGATTACTAATTTCTGATGAATTAGTAAATATGCCAAATAAACTTCAAGAATATTACAAAAAAGAGGACACTTATTTTTAATGAAGTGGCGAATTCTAATTGTGTTAATTTGCAACGTGTGACACACAATCCGCTAAGCTAACAATTTTTTTTTAAAATCGGTGAGCTTTTTTCCGCATCCGCTCAAATGCCGGTGAGCTTTTCTCCGCATCTGCCGGTTTTGCGTTGAGCTTTTTTCCGGTGAGCTTTTTTCCGCCGCCCCTGAACGGGACGCAGCAGATATCGTAGTGGGAAACATAGGATAGCTGCAAAGGGGCCATAGCTGATAGCGGAGCGGGCCACATATGAACAGCGGAGCGTGTCTTAGAGGGGTATTGGAGCGGACCGCATCGGATAGGGAAGCTGACAGTAGCATCGTCTTAAAAATTTCGTCGTAGTGTATAAAAAGGCACCACGGAGTCTCAAGAACACCGTCATGTGCGCCATAAACTAACGACGCAGTTTGTAAATTTCGTCGCGCTGTGCGCGGATGCGTCGGCATACGGGACGTTTGGGCGATAGATCAAAGGGGTGCCTTCAATTTCCTAAATGCGTCTTTTTTTTTTAATTAGCCGCATTTTTGGCGATCTCCAACCATATTGGCGGCGTGTGCGGACTACAGGGGGCGCTCCTCTAGCTATCATCATCATCGTTTGTGACGTCACGGGTAGGACAGACTGGGACAGACCGCGCAGATCTTGGATTCCTCGGCTCGTCAGCTCGCTTCCTGCGCTGTTTGGGTAACACGCGGCAAAGCCGGTTTCACGCGTTGTGTTTATTTGGCGAAGCGATATTTGTAGTAGTACATTTTACCAAAGTTTGAAACCGAACGTGGCACGCGTAGTCGTGCCAACAAACATTTTGAGTGCTGAGGTGTCGAAGCGCTCGGAAGGTGGTGTGCTGTTCTCTACCCCAGTACAAAGAGCTTGATGATGAAAATAGAATATCCTGCACTTTATCCTACTACAACATCTACCACGGCGAGTAGGGTGTATTTTTGATTATGATTCGGACAAAATGAAACTAAGAAAGGAATGTCTCATCAAATGGAAAATAGTAAAGCGAAACTCGAGAACCACTTGCGTGTGTAGTAAACACTTCAGTGAAAGCGACTCCGTGCATGCTGTTGGTTCCAATGTGTTCTGTGAATGCTGGTCTCTTATTAGTTCCGAGTTGATTCCTTTTTTTAAATTTTGTAAACCAGTAAACGAACATTTCCTTAAAATAACCGGCAGGAAGAAGCAGTGGCTGGCTTCCGGAGTCGTTTCAACTAAATCCCTGCTTATTCACCCGGTCGATGCGAAACGTGCGAGACCCCTCGCGATCGAAGAAGAGTAGGCATGTAACTCATTGAAAGCCATGGTCGAAGAAACGCTCATAATAGTTTTATAAGATATACGAAAAGGCGCTTGAGTACAGTAAACGATTCATTACATGTGTGACCTGTAATCCCAACTTTGGGGCGTGGAGAAAGCTGAGTATTTTGTTGATACGACAACAATCTCCAGATAGCTTGAGGTTACCAGCTGACGCCATAAAACCTGAAGCAAGAACGTTTGCACGCAGGAACTGTGGGCACGGCGCGTCCGTAGCAACATCTTTCAATTGTGCGAAAATTTATTATATGGCTATATATTTTTTAAAGGGTTTTAAGTACCGTCGTACTTTTGAAACGTTTGCATGTATGCCCTCATAGGGGCTTGTGATGTGCAAATATGAATATATTTTTATTTACGGAACATTCCAGACCTTTTTTGTTTAACTAAGGCAAATATGTTGTTGTAACAACTAAACATTTATAATTTTTTTACATTAATTTATTTAGTGTAATATTCTAAAATACAGCAAATCTAAGTTTTAATTTTGCAGTAATAATTGTTGTCATAAATAAATTTTCTGTCTTGCAAGGGACTCTGGTAGCTATAAATATCAATATTAAAAAGAATACAGTATTTGCCGGACCCCTTTTTGGCCAGATACGGGTTTGTGAGTGCTTCGCTGTGCACTTGCCCAGATGGTCATTTCTGAATGAGCTTAAAGGCAGTGTTGTACGGAACGGCGTTCCAAGGAACGGCGTTCCTGGAACGCGTTCCTTTTAGGAGGAACGAAGGAACGCCGCCGTTCCATTTTACATCGGTGGAACTGGAACGGGAACGCGTTACATTCTTACGGGAACGGAAGAAGGAACGGCGTTCCTTTTTCTTCGTCTGGCGGGGTCATTTTTATTTTATTTATAAGGGGGAATTCTGTAAAAAAATGGATAAAAACAATATATTTACGAAGAGGAGGATCTCGTTAAGTTTTTTTGTTACTTCGGGTTTATTTTGTGGGGTCCTCGCTTGGTAACAGTAGGGTGCAGGAGAGCTAGTGAGCACTGATTCTCTCTTCAGTGCCCGAGACTGCAGTACAGAAATCAAAACATCTAGATTAGGAAAATACAGAATAAGGGACATCTCAAACTCAGCTACTTTCTTTGCTTCCACGAATCCTCGTACACCCAGAAATCTAAGGCCGACTGCAGCCATCACTGAACTTCTACAAAGAAACTACTTGCACCAAAGGAACAGGTTACTAGACATCAAACACACCCTTGTATCCCAGGCATTGGGCAGATGCACAAAAATTAACCTTCCTTCCCTCTTCTCTTCTCTCACCTTCAAACTGAACAACGAATCCAGCCTTCACGAAGAGGGAATGGTAGTTTTCAAGACTGACCTTCAAAAAGCCCTACCTTCCTCTCCACTTGCTCGTCTTGCTGAGAGCAGCATCGAGAAGCAACTGTTTTTAAGTTCGAACACGGGACTTTGTTAGATTGAAACGTCTGAGGTTGTTGTAGAACGCTCGTGCAGTGTGGGGTAACAGTACATTTGGCTCGACTGCATAGTCCCCACAAACATGCATATGGCAAAACGCTGAGATTTTTAAAAGTGAATATATCAACAAATGAAACCTGGCTTCCGCTTGTTTTCTTCTCCTGGTGTCCTTCCATCACGGCATTCAAATTCATATGTTGCTATAGTATAATGGGATAGATAAAAAAAAACTTGGTTTGATCTAACTAAATATTGCAATTAGCAAAATACAAATGTAACGTATATGTAACGACACGTTCCATTTTTTAAACTGTAACGGGAACGAGTTCCTTTCTCGAAGATGGAACTTGTAACGGGAACGCGTGTTCCAAAAATCAAGAGGAACGAGGAACGAGCTTCCGTTCCTCTTTCTGAGGAACGTGTACAACATTGCTTAAAGGGCAACTTAGTGAAATGTTTTTTTTAAAACAGTCTGGTTGTATTTTCACGCGGGCCAAAAAATTATTTTTACGCGAAAAAAGTTTTTTTAGAGCAATATTGACGGCGAGAGATTTATTTGAAGTTTTGCGCGCAAATTCGTACGTTCACGGCTTCTCATTGGTAACGATGGTCATTCAGATCAGCTTCACAACAATAAAATGAGTGACAGTTTTGATGTTGAAGCTATAAAATCTTCGTGACTTTTAAAATCGCCTTTTGAATTACATATTTTAGGTTTAACGAAATAACTCATCGATGAACGCTGAATTGTTCACAAACGTTGCGTATAAAATCGTTAGCTTCCTGTCGGATAAACAATAAACAAAGCTTCGCCATTTTGTTTTTCTGTCATGGTCGCCGTCTTGCAACGCGTTCCGCATCTTCAGGTGGTTTTGTAGTTTTATCGCGTTATATGTGAAGACTCTCTGAAGAGGGCTTGTTGCTTGTGTTAGTTAGTCATGGCCGATTCACATACTCGACTGATCCGCGGACGGATTGATAACGACGATATTAAGTCCGTATTCGTCCGGCCTCCAGCGCATCCACTACGAGGGAGACGACGAGCAGACGCTACAGCGAGGACGGACCGAACCTGTGTCGCCACCCCACAGTGCCGCGAAACTCCAACATCGCACATGGCGCCGTTGTCCAAGCAGAGAAATCTGACGTTCGCTACCGCGATAATGAATCGTACGCCGCTGTCGCGTACAGATCGAGACAAAACACCGTGATAGGCTTCGCGCGAAGCGCCACTAGCTTTACTGGACCCAAAGCATGAGAGGACGCGGTGCATGGTCCTGCCCGAGAGAGGTTCCGCGTGGAAGCGACGAAGTTCTGGGCTCAAGCACAGGGCGTTTGAGGATGTCCCCACGCACTCCGCGCTCGTGCACAACACTCAAGTTCACCACAGCCACAAGAGAGGTCTTGCTTCGGTGAAGTCCTGATTGACGTGCAGAATCATCGACGGCGTGCTAGACGAGTTTGGACGGGAGCTTCTCTGACGCGGACCCGGAGGAGATACTGAAACTCTGCGCCGCGTCAGCCAGACAAAGTTTCTGCAAAGTTCCTTTCACGCGTGGAAACGAAGCAAAACGCCTGACTAATGCGTAGCAGCCGGACGCTACAGAAACACAACGATGCGCCACTTTTGTTTTCATCGCCCAGAAACAAAACAAAAAAAGAGAAAACACCGTACTGCTGCCAGACTAAACGCTTTTTCAAGTCGATCTCCCGCCAAAAGTCCGCGAGCGAAAAAGTGCGCCTCAACTTCTACCAGTCCGCGCGTCCGGCGGACGAGGTGGCGTCGATCGCAGAATCGGGTGACGTGCCGGTCACGTGGTACACGGTCCGCGGACGAAAATCGCGATTCGGTCCGTCGTGTGAATCGGCTTACGATTGAAAGGACGTGCGACCAGATCCAGGAAGTAGCAATGGCTTTCGTGCGGGGCGCAGCCAAGCCAGCCAAGCAGCCAAGCCGATCCACTACGAAGAGGTGACAAGGAGGCTATAATTAGGGGTGTCGCGAACTTTTGTCGAACCAGATTTTTAGGTCGAACTTTGGGGTTCAGAATGGGTCGAACTGTTCGACGACCTTCGACCTTTTCACTAGATTCACCGTCTGACTTGTGGACAGTGTGGCCAGACCTTAAAAACAAGTACAAACGGAAGTTTAGAGTATTGATTATGCAAATGGTTATTTTATTTTATAAACATTTGCAATTAAAGAAACCAATTATAATCACTGAAGAAGTTAATAACTTGGAATAAATGAAATTATATTAACTGAAATAACTAACGAAAAGCAAGCCCTTAGTTTATCCCTTTAGCCATCACCATCCAACTAGCCAACTGGCTAGCCTGTCGCGCATGCGCACACTAGCGAATCAATACAAGGTTCGTCTAATTTTCCACTAAAAGTTCGAAAAGTCGAACTTGTCAGAATAACCTGGGAACTCGGCCGGTTCGCGACACCCCTAGTTATAATGGGCAGGAGGTATGTCCTCATCCTCAATGCAAGGAGTTTAGCGTAACGGTAAGCAGGCGTGGCCATGAGCCGCGACGAACATTACTTGACCAATGGGAAGCCCAGTGAGGTATGCCGCTAATTTCGGTGCAACAACCGTTGCCATGGCATTTCCGTGGCAACGCGATTGCAAAAAATTGAAAGTAATGGCGGCACCCACTGTTATCTGAAACAGCGCTTAACGGGAGACTTTTTAAACCGGTATGGTCGGAATTGATGATTATTATAAACGAACGCTCGGTTGCCCAGCAGAAAGTAAGGGACTAGAGCGGAGATTGGCGATGACGCACCGACTGAATCGGTGTCGAACAGGCGAGATTTTCGGCGCCCACTACTTGCCTGACCAGCAGGAATGCCAGGAAGTCGGCGTGTAGCGGGACGCTCTCGACACCGCGCGACCATGCCTGAGCGTCGTCTCGAACGACTCGTCGCGTAGCGCGGCTTTGGAAAGCGATTGCGAGTCAGCTATCGTAGGCACGAACGCTGAGAAGGCGCTGTGGTGTGTGTCGTGCTGAGAAGGGCATCGCGGGTTGAGAAAGCCGCACAAATCCTGCTTCGAGAAGATGTTGGTTTCCACTTCGCCGTGATGAGTATTCGCCTGCATCGAAACATCTTTGTGCGCCGATCGAATGGAAAGCCAGCCGCGACAGCGAGTGTACGAAGCACTCGCAGGCACGGAGCAGACGTGCCTCAAGCCTAACGACCGAGCGGAGAGCAGACGATGGAGCATGGTTGAATTTAGTTTGATGAGAGAGCGTCGGTGCGCGGGGCAGTCTGGGATTGGGCTGTTCTTCCGGCGTCGCCGGGTATGACGTCATGCCGGTCCGTTCGTTTAAACGTCCTTGGCGGAGAGTACCTCTCTCCACGCGCCTGAAATGCCGAGAGAGAGAAAAAGTGGAAAGGAGGTGACTACCGACTAAATTGCGTCTGGCGCAGTCAATATTGTTCTAAAAATTTTCTTTTTTGCGTAAAATTTGTTTTTTGACACGCGTGTCCCAGCCAGACTGTTTTGAAAAAACTTTTTTTTCTTTTCAGGGGCCCTTTAATTGCCAAGTGCTGGTACCAAAATAATAAGTTATTGGTTGAAGAATTAAGATGTTCACTTCAAATTAGAGTCCTCTGTGAGTCACTCATTGCATTATCATAAAAGACACCTACATGGAAAGACTCAAGCTTTACGTAAACGCCTACTGTAGCTACATGCTTCCTATGTGTAGGTACGCTTCTTTTTTCTGCGACAACTTGGCGATATCAAAATAAAAACTAGCATCGCCTACAGTGTTATTAAACGGCCCTACGCTCGCAGTGTACGCGCCACTGATATGCCATAGCAGCGATTGCTACGAGTTAAATGCTCAAAATTGGCAAGAAGTCAGTCCGTGAATAATAAATACATTTTAAACTTGTTTCTTTCTATCTGTACTGTCTATTTCTCGAGTCAGGCGGAAGCGTGTGACCCTCCTCGAAAATTATAGTGCGAGTATGAAAAAAGAGAAAACGGAAAACAATGGCGAGAAGGTTAACCTGAGAGGTTAGTCACGGCTTGCTACTTTGTACAGGGGGAAGGGGAGCAGGCAATGAAAGTAGCGATGAAAATGACGCTAGCATTAATCCTTTGCCATGAAACACCCTTTGTGCTGTAGTTGTCGTTCTATATAGCCAATCCAGCGAAGGCGATGAGCATGACTTTAGGGTCACCAAAACAAAAATGAAAAATAAAATATTTCTGAGATTCTGTGTACTGCTCGGTTGGCCACAGGAAAATGGTAGTCGTCCTCAAAACTATTTTTGACAAAGACGTAATCAGCATTCTTTTGCGTTCTGTCATTAGCAACAAAATAACTTCTGTTTAGCCGTATCATATGATCAAATTTTTTCCCGAAAATCCTATTCTTAAGTGCTCGCGTGCAGGTTGTTCTTTATCTTGCAATAAAACATAATTAAATTGTATAAAATGGAAAGTGTAGGACGAAATAGTAGTCTACCTGAAGCGAGGTGAAGCTTTACGTTTTGAGGGGAGAGGAGGGGTGGTTAAAATATGGGATGAGGACGATTCGTCAAATGCGCACTTGTCGCAGGCCGACTGGTGACAGGATAATTCGTCACATAGGAACATTCGTCATAGGGCGACTCGTCCATTGGACAGTTGGTCACATTGACAGCGCAGAAAAGGATATAATAATCAACAAATCGCAATTTTCAGTAACTAGCTATGTTCTCTGACGAGTGTGCAGTTAGAACAATAGAACAGGATGCTTTATTAAAAAGTAATATGTATGTAAATGTATGCAATGCCGGAGGATGTGCATAATCGTTCGAGCATGTATAGATACCACGTAATATTTGTTTCAGGTTGCTAGAAATAATGTAGATGTACAAATATGTTTCGAATAGAAAATACTTGGGAAAGAAACTTTACCATTCCGATATAAGAAGTCCAAGACTTCAAAACGCAATGTTTCGAGCCACTGCACTAGGCTGTCAATCTGGCGGGTGCTGTCGTACTGTCCAGCAATGAAGTGTCTGCCTGTTGCCGTCGGTGTGTCTATTTTATTTTTAACGCGCCTGTAGAGTCCCGTTAACACACTTGCAACCGAGTAGGACCGACCGAGACAAGACCGGTTTTTAAGCCTCTTGCGACGGCGTAGGAGCTCCGCAGTAGCGCATCCGGTTCTACGACGACACAAGAGGTTTAAAAAACCGGCCTTGTCTCGGTCGGTCCTACTCGATCGCAAGTGTGTGAACTGGCCTTAAACGTTTCTGCCACCTTCAGCCTGTGAGATCTTCATTTCATCGATGTCGAAGTGGCGACGAAGTGGGCATTTCAAACTCGGCGACATCCCTAACGGCCAAAGAGAGTGCCCGACAAAATGTTATGCGGAGTTTTACGATTTCCCATTGTAACATAAACAAGTGATTAAAGAAGCAAATATTTCAATGCTAAACGTAGAACAGGTTTTGGCACACACCTTCTGGTTAGACGACTTTATGCAGATCTCGGTTGGGTCCCCCCCCATATCTTTTGCGGCAACTCCAATACAACAGTGCGTTGTTCCTGATGCTATATGTACTCACACAGGAACCCGTCGCGAGTCAGCATCGCTCCACCTTTCTCTGTCGAGACCACTTCTATTTTTTGGGAATGACACAACACTTGTTCACTCTCGATCACAACACTTCTCCACACTCGATCACAACACTTGTTCACTCTCGATCAACCATGATGACCTTTGGTCAACCTTGCCTATTAGGGCCAACCTAAAATATTGTTAAGGCAGAAGGCAATTCGAAGGCTTTGTTTCGTCAGGTTCGCCGTCAGCCTTTAATGGCGTCCTTGTCCCCACAGGCACACTGTCTAATCTTCTTCTTCCTTGCTGTATTTGCAAGTCTTCGTCTTGCACAACACTCTTTACGGTGTGAGTCTTCGTCTTTCACAACACTGCACCCCTCCCTGTAGAGGCTCTCGTCCCGAGGCACGCATAAGTGTTCACTTAGTGTGGTATGGTGCGAGACGATCGAAATGGACTGTCTGAGGTTTATGGTGGTTAACATGGCGGATCCGGTAGACAACATCGTTCAGTTTCTTGATGATCTCGTAGGGGCCATCCCAGTTTCGTTGTAGTTTTGGACTACGACCTTTGGTTCTAGTTGGTCTGTATAGCCACACCAAATCTCCAGGTTCCAGTTGGTGGCTGGATGCGTTTCGATTGTAGCGAGTCTCTGCATGGCTGCTGCTGAGTTGTAAATGCCTTCGTACGAAGTCATGGACACATTCCAATTTCTTGCGTAAATGGAGAGCGTGGTCCAAGTGAACATTTTCACGTGTTGCCTCCCGTGGTGGTGGCGCCGGAGTACCGAACATAATGTCCGCAGGTATTCTTAGCTCTCTCCCCATGAGCAACATTGATGGTGTGTACCCTGTTGCCGCGTGGACAGCTGAACGGTAGGCAAGTAAAAGAGGGGAACCAGTTCGTCCCAGTTGTCCTGTTGCTCGTTGACGAAGAGAGATAGGTATTCGCTTAAGGGGGATTCAACCGCTATTTATTTGTACCCTTTTCCTCATAGATGGCGCAG